>RJWJ010007847.1:0-55753 GCA_004363605.1 Indri indri | reverse complement strand
AAAAAAAAAAAAAAAAATTGTTAAATGTGCATGCTCTTCGATCCAAAAATTCTACTTCTAGGAAGTTATGGTAAGGAAAATTTCCCTGAAGTTTGGTAGGCTGTACTTCTAAGATGTTCAGTGTTCATTATAGCATTATTTGTAACAGAAAACTGGAAACAATTTTTTAAAAAATGAAATATTTAAATCTTCTGTTTCTTTCTTTTGCTGTCCACTTGCCCAAAATACTCCAATTTTGCTTTTCCTTTGCTAAAATTGTTTAAATTCACAACAATGATAAATTAATTAGACACACTGCCAGGATAAAGATTTAGTCCATTTTCCTAAAAGTGCTGTCCTATTCAGTTTTGTAGTTGTTTATTTCAGCTGGTGCATTTCTACAGAATGGGGTTGAATAAGAAAAACCTGCAAACTTTCAAGGAGCGTAAGCTGTTTTGTATAGTTAAAGACTTGCTGAGTAAATCTCCCTTTGGTAGAACTACCCTTCAGAGACTGTCCTTTCTCAGGAGTGGCCCTAGGCAATCAAAAGCAAAAACTTCTTTACTCAGGTAGATCTATAAGGTGAAGTCATTGTAGTAGTAAAGCCAACAATTTACTCTTTTTTTTTCAATTACCAAATATTCCAGTAATAACATTTTTATTCTTAAGGTGAAATTAAATTTAAGTGCAATTAAATATACAGCATTTAAAGAATACCAGGGAAATGCAAAAGGAAAACAAAATTGGTTCTCTGCACTCAGATTTTCAAACTCTTTAAGCACTCTAATATAAACATGTATTAATTTCTGGCGTGAAACAATACACTATTTAATTTTTTAATAACTTCGAGTCCTTGCAATTACCTGAGAGATCCACACGTTTACTAGAATTTAATTTAAATGGAATTTAAGACTATGTCTACCTTGAGAAGAACAGAAGTACCCTCCTTTGCACTGGAGATACCTGTAGAGTTGCTTAACAGCTGTGTAACTTAAAACTGCATTTTGGAAGCTTGCTAGACAAAAGACGTTCTTGTATCCTTTCAGTAGCCTTTATGTCAGTTTTGAGGGTCCCCCCCCCTTTTCAGGGATATTGTGTTGAGAACAGTTTTGAGTTTTATATAGTAGAATTTCTTAAAATAATATTCACCTGATTCCGAGGGTCTTCTCAAATTGACTTCCTAAATTTCTCAAGACAAATTATATGGAGAATGGAGATTCCTCAAAGAACTAAAAGTAGACCTACCATTTAATCCAACAGTCCCATTACTGGGTATCTACCCAAAAGAAATCATTTTTATCATACACACTGTGGAATACTGTTATATTTAGCCATAAAAAGGAATGAAATAATGTCATTTGCAGCAACTTAGATGGAACTGGAGACCATTATCCTAAGTGAAATATCTCAGGAATGGAAAAACAAACACCATATGTTCTCACTAGTAAGTGGGAGTTAAACAATGGGTACACACAGGCACAAAAAGATGTAAAGGACATAGGAAACTACAAATGGGTGAGGGTGGATGGGGTGTGAGGGATAAAAACTTACCTATTGAGAACAATAAACACTGTCCTGGTGGCAGGCACACTGAAAGCCCTGACTTCAGCATTATATGTACAATGTATCCATGTAACAAAAACATTTGTACTCCCTTAATATTTGGGGGGGGGGGAAGAATATGCATGCTAAAGAAGTAGCTAATGTAGGTTATAAAACAGGATGTTAATGGTGGACTAGAATATATTGTACAGATAAAATTAATCGGGGTCAGAGATGTTAAGTAACCTGCCCAAGGTCACACAGCTAAAAGCAATGGAATGGGAAAAAGAACCATTTCTTCTGATTTTAATACTGTTAATCACACACTATTTTTAGAAATGAAGAAATTGAGTCCCACAAGAAAAACTGTTATTGTTTATTGATCAAGTACCATGTGCCAAGCCCTGTACTTCATTTAATACTGACTACTTTGAGAAAGGTGTTACAAGGCTGCCTGGACTCTAAAGCACGTGCTCATAAACAACACACAACACTAAGTGTTATGTTTTCCTCATCTCTGATTATTTTTCTCAATGAGATCTTTTCAGTCACAAATGTATATGCAGTATTCATGTTTAAGTCCCTTGGGTTTAATGATATACATGCCTTTTAATTGGTATGTTTGGCCCTCAGTATCTGCGGGTTCCAAATCCATAGATTCAACCGACTGCAGATGCAGAACCTAGGGATAGAGGGCCAACTCTAAAAGCCTTGAGAGTTTGTGGATTTTGGTATCTGCAGGGGTCCTGGAACCAACCTCCCATGGACACTAAGGGACGACTAATTATTTTTACTGATTGTTATGTACCATTAGAATGCAAGCTTACTAAGGAAACCATATCACTTCCTTTGAACTTTCCAAAGCATTTGAGAGAATGTATTCTATAAATAGCACTAATATTTAATATTAAAAGCAATGATAAATGGTTACTGAGCATTTACCATACACCAGGCATTGTGCTTAACATACGTCATTCCATTTAATCCTCTCAACAATTTAATCCATGTCACTCACTTTGTTTTCTATACCACTGATTGAATTCTGTTTTAGTCCACTTATTCATTGCACGACAGTATAATTTTTGCCATTTCCTTCTAACCTCTGTATACTCTCTTTTGAGCTCCTTCATCACTGTTGTTGTTTGAAGTTTACATTCTCTAAACATTATTTTTTATTGGCAATAGAGCGAGACCCTGTCTCAAAAAAAAAAAAGAGTATATATGTAAGAATTTTTTCTTGTTTAAAACTTTATGCCAGGTGTGGTGGCTCATGCCTATAATCCCAGCACTTTGGGAGGCTGAGGTGGGAGGATTGCTTTAGGCCAGGAGTTTGAGACCAGCCTGGGCAAGAATGAGACCCCGTCTCTACACAAAATTAAAAAATTAGCAGACCATGGTGGCTTGTGCCTATAGTCGCAGCTACTTTGGAGACTGAGGCAGGAAGATGGCTTGAGCCCAGGAGTTTGAAGTTGTAGTGAGCTATGGTGACACCCTTGCACTCTAGCCCAGGCAACAGAGCAAGACCCTGTCTCAAAAAACAAAAAACAAACAAAAAGCCTTCAAAAAAGATGACCGTTTAAACAAAAATATTGTGGGATTTATAACATATATACAAGTAAAATTTATAGACAATAATATCATGAAGACTGGAAAAAAATGAAAATAGTCTATTGTAAGGTTCTTATTCTATATATGAAGTGGTATAGTATCACTTGAAGGTAGACTGATAAGTTAAAGATGTATACTATATACCTTTAAGTAACCAATAAAATAATGAAACAGGGCCGGGTGTGGTGGCTCACGCCTGTAATCCTAGCACTCTGGGAGGCTGAGGCAGGTGGATTGTTTGAGCTCAGGAGTTCCAGACCAGCCTGAGCAAGAGTGAGACCCCGTTTCTACTAAAAATAAAAAGAAATTGGCCAAACAACTAAAAATAGAAAAAATTAGGCGGGCATGGCGGCAGGTGCTTGTAGTCCCAGCTACCTGGGAGGCTGAGGCAGGAGGATCGCTTGAGACCAGGAGTTTGAGGTTGCTGTGAGCTAGGCTGACGCCACGGCACTCGCCCCAGGCCAGAGAGTGAGACTCTGTCTCAAAAAAAAAAAAAAACGCCAAAAAGGAATTATAAAGTATTTTTAACTGAATGAAAATATGGAACATATTAGATTTTGTAGGATTTCACTAAAAAAGTACTTAGGGGGAAATTTATAGCACTAAAATCCTGTATTAGAAAAGAAGAATGCTCTCATGTCAACAACTTCAACATCTACCTTGAGTAACTAAAAAAAGAGAGAGGGAGAGAGAGAAAAGAGAAAATTAAAACCAAAGTAAACAGAAGGAAGGAAAGACAGACAAAATCTGGCCAGGTGCAGTGACTCAGGCCTGTAATCCTAGCACTCTGGGAGGCCGAGGCAGAGGATTGCCTGAGGTCAATAGTTCCAGACCAGCTGGAGTAAGATTGAGACACCTCCTCCACACACCCAACCCACTGTATAACAGAAAAATATAGAAAACCAATATAAACAAAACCTGGTTTTTTGAGAAGATTAATAAAACTTATAAGCCTCTAATATCAAGGGTGAGAGATGTTACATCACTACTGGCTCTATGGATATTGAAAGAATAATGAGGGAATATTATGAATAATTTTATGTCCATAAATTTGGCAACTTAGATGAAATGGACAAATTTCTTAAAAGACAAGCTACCAAAGCTCACTAAAAAAAATAGACAACCTTAATAGCATTATATCTCTATATTATTTATAAAAATGGAAAGTGTAGTTAAACACCATCCCACAAAAAAAATTCCAGGTCCAAATGCTGGTGGATTCTACCAAACCTTTAGGAAAGAAACAATACCAACTTGACACAAACTTCTAACTCATTCTATGAAGCCTGATACCAAAACCAAAGACATTACCAAAAAAACTACAAATCAATATGCCTCATGAAAATAGACGCAAAAATTCTAAACAAAATGTTAGCAAATCAAATCCAAAATTGTATTAAAAGGATAACACATCATGACTAAGTAATGTCAATCTCAGGAGCAGTTGGTTTAACATCAAAAAACCAATTAATGTTAACAAATCACACAAACTAAAAAACTATATGATCATCTCAATAGAAGCAGAATTTAACAAATTTGTCCAATACGTACAATTTGTTAAATATATTTGTTATATACATGTTAAATGTATTTTAACACATACATTTGTTAAATACATTTAAAAAATTAAATACATCGTTAAATACATTTAACCAACTGAATACATTTGTTAAAAACATATAAAGTATTTAACAAAATCCAAAGCCCATTCCTGATAAAAACTCATAGCAAACTCGAAATAGAAAGCAACTTCACCAACTTGGTAAAGGGTATTTACAAAAAAACCTACAACTGGTATCACGCTTAATGCTGAAAAACTGAATGCTTTCCTTTCAAGATCTGGAACAAAACAGGGAGGGGATGTTTACTCTTACCAATGCTGTGCAATATTGCATTGCAGGTTCTAGCTAAAGCAATCAGGCAGAAAAATAAATAGAAGTTATCCAGATTGGAAAGAAGAAGTAAAACAGTCTTTATTCACAAATGGCATGATCTTCTATGTAAAAAATCTGATGGAATCTTCAAAAAAGTCTATTAGAACTAATTGATGAGTATAGCAAGATTGTAGGATACAAGATTGGCATACAAAAGTCAACTATATTTTACATACAGTACCAGTATTTTTGAACTGGACTTTTTAATGAAAAACTGCAAATTAAAAATTAAAAATTTAAAAGTATCATTTACAACATCAAAAATATGATAGGCTTAGGGATAAATCTGACAGAAAATATGAAAGACTTGTGCCCCCAAAACTAAAAAATATTGCTGAAATTTAAAAAGACATAAATAAATGGAAAGAGATACTTTGTTTATTGTTCAGAAGACTTAAAATTATTAAGATGTCAATTCCCCCTCAAACTCATCTATAGATTCAATGCAATCCCAATCAAAATCCCACAGGAATTTGTGTAGAAATTCACAAGCTGATTCTAGAATTCGCATGGAAATGTACAGGACTTAAGCAGGCAAAACAACCTTTAAAAAGGACACATTTGGAAGGCTAACACTATCCAATTTCAAAATAAAGCTATAGTAATCAAGCAGTGTGACAGTGGCATAAAGACAGACATATATACCAGTGGAACAGAACAGGAAGTATTAAAATAAACCCAGATATATATGGATAACTGAATTTTGACAAAGGTGCAAAGGCAATGCAACTGATTTTTGGCAAAAAATAACCTTTCAACAAATGGTGCTGAAACAATTGGATATTCATATGCAGAAAGCAAAACAAAAAAACCCACCTTAGAACCATATTTGATACAGATACTAAAATTAATTCCAAATGGCTTATGAAGCTAAATGCCAAACCTAGAAATATAAAACTTCTAGAAGAAAACACAGGAGAAAATCTTTGTGACTTTGGGTTAGAGCATAACACTTAGAAGAACAAATTGAAATACTGAACTTCACCAAAAGTAAAAACTTCTGCTTTTCAAAAGACACCGTTAAAAAAAAATATTTTTAAGGCCAGGTGCAATGGCTCATACCAGTAATCCTAGCACTCTCAGAGGCAGAGGCAGGAGAATTACTTGAGATCAGGAGTTTGAGACCAGCCTGAGCAACAGTGAGACCCCTGTCTCTACCAAAATTAGAACAAATTAGCCGGGCATGGTGGTGTGCACTGATAGTCCCAGCTACTCAGGAGGCGAAGGCAGGAGGATCGCTTGAGCCCAGGAGTTTGAGGTTGCTGTGAGCTATGATGACACTACTCACTCTAGTTGGGGGTGACAGAGTGAGACCTTGTCTCAAAAAAATAAATAAATAAATAATTTTTCTTTTAAAGTCACAAACTGGGGGAGGAGGGAGGAAATATTTGCAAAATATAAAAATACCTGAAAAAGAATTTGTATCCAGAACATACAGACAATTCTCAAAACATAACTGTAAGAAATTAAACAACCCAATTTAAAAAATGAGCAAAATATTTGAGCACTTTACCAAAGAAGATAAAGAAATGGCTAACAAGCACATAAAAAGATGCTCAGCATCATATGTCATTAGGATACAGTAAATTAAAATCCTAATGAGATACCAATATAAATCTTTTTAAATGGCTAAAATTATAAAAGCTGATTATATATACCAAATGTTACTTAGGATGTGGAGAAACTGGAACTTTCACTCTCTGCTGGTGGAAACAAAATAGTATATATAATTCCTTTGGAAAACAGTTTGGCAGTTTCTTAAAAAGTTAAGCATTCACTTACCAAATGACCCAGCCATCCCACTTATACCCAAAAGAAACATATTTACCCAAAAGAAATATATATGTCCATACAAAGACTTGTACATGAATGTTCATAGCAGCTTTATCTCTAATAGCTAAAAACTAGAAACAATCCAAATGTCCATCAACAGGTGAGCAGATAAAAAATGCATTATATCCATATAATAGAATACTATTCACCAGTAAAAAGGAAATGAACTATTGATATATGCGACATGAATGAATCTCAAAATCATTATGCTTAGTGAAAGAAGTCAGACTGAAAAAAAAGTATGTATTGTATAATTCCATTAATATAAAACTCTAGAAAATACAAACTAATCTACAGTGACAAGAAAACATTAGTGGTTGCTTGGGGAAGGCAGGAAGGAGTGCCAAAGGGTGTAAGGAAATTTTGGGGGATGACAAATATGTTCCTTATCTTGGCTGTGGTGATGGTTTTATGGGTATATTCAAAACTTATTAAACTGTACACTTCAAATATATTCAGTTTGTTGTATGTCTATTATACCTCAATAAAGCTGTATTTAAAAAATGCAATTTATTGGGTTCTACCACCAGAGCCTCTAACTATAAAAATATTTACCCATTTCATTCAATGAAATCAATCATTTCAAGTTTCTTACTGAAGTATAAAAATCCATTCACTTAATAAGAAGTACGATAATCTGGAACATAAAGTCACTATTTTCCAAAAGTACTTCAATCAATCTAGAAGCAATTTATACTATAATGTATTCATATTGAGAGATACAGAAAAACGTGAGGGACAGGCAAAAACATGAAGGATCCATGAAGTTGAGCTTTCTAATGGCTAAGACAGAAATAGTATAATGATGACGACAAGAATGGGGAAGCAAAATAAACAGAACCCAAGCCTAGGGGTGGAGCTAGTAAAATGGAACGAGACCTAAGATTATTACACAACAATAACCTTGATTTGTAGAAAGGCATAGAATGGCATTCAAGTAATGGGTATCAGAGAAAGGCTGGTATTCAGAACTCCAAAAGTAACACTGGAGAACTCCATTACCACATTTTTTCACTTAACATCTGTGCATGAGATGGGCAATGTTTTACTGCAAAATAAACATAATAAACTTATTTCACTAACCAATCACTGATTTAAAACTTGTTTATCAAAAAAGTAGTTAGATGTAGAATAAATTTTAGGAATCATAATTCTGTATCTTGTATCAAATTGTTTCATCTATTTCATATAAGCAGGGAAGTATCATTGGAAAAAAATTCTAGGAGCCTTATTTTTATAACAAATGCTAATCTCTATTTACATAATAATAATAAACACTACAATTTAACCAAGTTATAGATGGCGCATAAGTAATATGTCTTGGATATATGAAGGGATATCAAGTTATTTATACCTTAATCATTATTACGAGTTAATATTTTTTTATTTAAAAGATATTCATCCATAATTATAACTTTTTGCCTTCTTCAGCTGCTTTTAGAGAATATTAAAAAGTATTTACAATTGTTTCCCTAAGTTATGGAGAAAGGGATAAAGTTAGTAAAATCCAGACGTTATAAAAACAAATGAATTGGCTGGGCGCAGTGGCTCACGCCTGTAATCCTAGCACTCTAGGAGGCCGAGGCAGGTGGATCGCTCAAGGTCAGGAGTTCGAGACCAGCCTGAGCAAGAGAGAGACCCCATCTCTACTAAAAATAGAAAGAAATTATTTGGACAACTAAAAATCTAAATAGAAAAAATTAGCCGGGCATGGTGCCGCATGTCTGTAGTCCCAGCTACTCGGGAGGCTGAGGCAGTAGGATTGCTCAAGCCCAGGAGTCTGAGGTTGCTGTGAGCTAGGCTGACACCAGGGCACTCTAGCCCAGGCAACAGAGTGAGACTCTGTCTCAAAAAAAAAAAAAAAAATGAATTAAGCTATGAGCAAATAAAAACAAAAAGACGATTTCAATGGCATCTCTGACAGCCATTAACAAGCCAGGAGAGAGGCCTCAGAATGAGACTTATCCCGCTGACACGCTTGATCTTGGATTTCTAGCTTCCAGAATTATTAGCAAATAATTCTATTGTTTAAGCCACTCAAAAAACATTAATGGTATCTCTTTTATTTATTTTTAATTTTTTTAGAGACAGGGTCTCACTCTGTTACCCAGGCTGGTCTCAAACTCCAGGCCTCAAGCAATCCTCGCACTTTGGCCTCCCAAAGTGCTGGGATTACAGGCGTGAGCCACCTCGCCCAGTTAATGGCATCTCTTTTAAATGTACTAAAATATTTTGTACTATATCTTAAAGGACATTATCCAGTAACTTCAAAAAGGAGTAACATCCAATATATTTTCATTAACAAATAAAATCTAAAGAATAATATACTTGCAGCTTTTAAAAAGGAAGAAGAAATAAAAGTAGTTTGAGATTTAAGATTAAAAAAGGTAGCAAATGAAGGAGAATCTAATAATATTTACCATTAAGCTAAAATATTTTTATCAAAATATTTCATAAAATCAATGCACTACTAGGAAGGATACCAAATCACTTAACTAATCTATTACTAAACTGGACTATTCACCTGTTGTTTATAGTGAAGTTTACAGAAGGTTTTCATTTGAATTTCTTAAAAAAATAAAAAACTGTCAGAAAATTAAGAAGAATCTTATAATGCATAGTGTCATTAACTAGGCATTTTTTCAAGCATTCCAACCCCACTCAGAAATAATACAAGATATCCACCCAATGCTTTAAAATCCAAGGCCTTTAATTCAGTTTTCGGTAATGACCATAAATGCCTTCACAAAACCTCTTTCTCACTGTAAATAGAAGGCACTAGGCATTACATAACACACGTAAAGCAGTGATTCCTTCTGATGCTGGTGGAGATAAAACATTAAATGGCAGGGTTTAGATATTAACAAAATCTTCCCAAGAAAAAAAAATATATCTGAAAATCACACAAAAGAATTAAGTTACCAGACGGTCTTTCTCAGGTTCCCAGTACAACTTTACATTATTTTTACAAGTACATAATTTGAAATTAGGAGATAAACCAGGTAAGTATGATATGGTTTTCAACATGTGTTAGGTTTCAGTTAAATACAGTAAATATGAAGACATCATTATCATGTTAATTGGCATCTTTTGCTATTCTTTAGCTGTGCAAAATAAACTTGAAATGATACATCCTATAGTGGTATAATTTAAAAGATCCTTGATATGACACTAACAACTTTCAAATTCTGGTCACAAACTGTATATAAATTGTAGTATTATTAAAATATACCTTTCTGAAAAATAATAAGATGACCATTTATACCTAAATAAGGTTTCCCAGAAAATTATGAAATACTTTAGCATATAAAAGTAGTCGCCCCTTTTCTGAAAGGTCAACTATTGTTTCACAAAATAACTCATATGATCCAAGGCAAGTGATTTCTTTCAAATGCCATATTTTCTCTATGACTTTGAGGTAAGCTTCAAGAGACTGTATCCATGAGCAAAGGGCACACTTGGGTATCAGACCATAGTTACAAACACAAGGAGCCTTTCTTGGGTCAGGAATGCCCTTAAGAGATATATCAATAAAGAACAAGAGATAGCTTCTGAAGCCATTTCTTTTACAAATACATACAGCTAAATTTGGTTATTTAGAGGGTAATTTAAGACACAGCTATTAACATGTATGTGCTATGTCACGTGTGCCTATTTTAAATAGTGGTGTCTGAGGGACTCTTATTCAAACACAAACCAAACAACCTTAATCTACCAAATCACATTCTTCTATTTTTGGCAAGGTAGTATAGTTTAAAATAGAAACAAACAAAAACAAGAACAACAAAAAACTAGCTATAGCAGTGATTCAGGCAAAAGTTCCCAGGTCAATAGGGAAAGGGTTCTGAGAAACATTAATTTGGGGGAAAAAAACAATACCAAACAAACAGTGCTGGAAATCAACCTTATAATCACTCAAATAACTCACATAAGACTTATGAATACGTTTGAAATAAGAATAGTTCAGTTGAAAGTATCAGTTGAGGTTTATAATTAGAATGTCTCTGAAAAACGCCCAAGCTAATTAATTTAAAAAGGCCCAATTAGTAAAGAGTAAGAGAAATAAACTCTTCAATAATTAATATTAGATGCCTGCTTGCCTTTGGAGAAACTGATACATTAATTTTCGAAATAGTAAAGAAAAATAGTGAAATGTCAAGAACCATTCATTCCCAGGGTGTCTCTCATGTATATATTAAATATACACATTTTTAAAAAAGGAAAATAGTGAAACGAAAACCTATATGACAATTGAAAAAACCCCACCATGCCTACTAATAAACATGATGGATAGCAAGAAGCATTTTTAAGCAATGATCACTTGACAGAATGCCTTATAAAACTACATATCATAATCAAGCTAAGAAAAAGCTTTAAGACTAGCAGCTGGACTTTGTGAAACATGTAGGACAACAGAAGGCACTACATAAGCATCAATTATTTCTAACTATAGTTGGATAGTTCAGTCTTTTCCTTCTTAAGAAGACAGCCAGTGTGAATGTTATTTTTATATCCCCCTGAGTTTTAACATGATTGGGCAAAACAGCACCAATTTAAAAAAATATCTGCAATGCCAGCACTGCAGTATGGAATCACTAATACTGATGGCCCCACAGGTCTCTCATAAGAGCACTTTAGAACATGATTAAAAACATAGAAATGCCTTTCGGTGTTTCAGTATTAAAGTGGAACCACCACAGATATCCATTTTTAAAAATAAAGCACTAAAAAGGTCTGTTTATACAATACAGTCTTTCCACCCTGTATCTAGCATTGACGGCTATTTTCCACTCTTCTGCCACTGAGAGACCGCCTTTTTGTGCGTCTGGTTGAAATGTCATGCTTCATGGTGCACAATCCTTTCTGGATGGGAAAGTCCTGGCAAATATCATGTCATGCCTGTTTTGAGTAGTATGCCTTGCAGATCTTCTGGCAATGCTAAGATAATTGCATCTATATGTGTCCGTAACTTTTCCACAGTGTCAGGTTTCACAGGTAAACACTCTCGATCAGCCTGCAACTACATAAGGAACATTTGGTAGCATTTAATGGAATGTGTATTAATATAGTATATTTTTTAAATAAGCAGTTTTAAAGATCTATTTGGAAACTTTCGTTCTTAGACCAGAATATACAGAAACTAAAAGAGCAAAGAACATTCCATTTAAGTAATACATTGCTGAGCTCAATAAAAGGTTTCTATATACATTTATAAAGAACACCTAGAAATGTAAGTGACAATGTTTTTGTAGAGTTCATTAGATTCCATGTAAATAACTTTGGAATGACATGGCATCATTATGATCTGCTTGAGTAACCAAGTATTTTTAGTGAAATCTATTAAATATCATCAATTGACCAACCTCAAGTCCTCTCATTCAAAAAGTTACTTCTGTGATACATCATGGATTGTTAGCTCAAATGAGAGGAGAATATCTTCACAAGAAAAGTCAACTTACTCTTCAGCTGTTTTGGCTACATACCAGCTTATTTTTCAGCTTCAATACAAGGTCTACTGTTTCTACTTCTGTGTGTTTCTGGATCCAGAGAAGTAAGTCCTAAAACAATAAGCAATCCCAAATCAGTAAGAACTCAAAATAATATTCAAATTTCTCTATTTCAATAGGCAAGACTACTGCTAAGGAAGGATAGGACAGGAAAAGGAAAATAAGGTATTTAACCCAGATACGGGATGATAGTGCAAGAATAATTCTCATGATATTCTAATTAGTTAATTAGATAATTTTCAACGTTAGCCAAAACAATTGTCTAATATTTGGAAGTAACCCAAAATGTAAATACAGCTATTACGTACCCATAATAATTAAAAATGAAAAAAGAATTTTAAATGTAAAAAATGGCCACCTCTAAAATTGTAACTCAAACTGTAATACTAACACCCACCCCCACTAAGTAGTGAATAATTAATTTATAAGGAATATTAGCTAACAAATCAAGATAACCAAACACGAATGTGCATTGAATGTAAACTTTGAATCTTCCTGAGGTTATAATTGCTTCCATCATATTCCCTTTCTCAAAGCCATAGCCACTGAGTTTATGATAAGAAAGTTGACATTGAGGCTAGCTCACCTGAATATTTAAAGCTAAATGCCAATGAAAATGAGACTACCTTTTATATCTTCACAGACAAGTAGTTTAATTTAAACTAGGCTGGTGATAAATTATAGAATATGAAAAATCAGTCCAAACACATAAAAAATTCCTAATACTAACTAGAAAAGGTGAATAAGTCATACTAGAAAAGATCTGGAGTCAGACTGCTTGGATTTAAATCCTGATTCCATCCAGTATTGTGCTGGTAAATATTTAACAACCAGTTCTCCAGAAAAGATCTCTGGTTTGTAGTTTTGCCAGTTTTTGTGGTGTAATAATCCTACTACAGGCAACTTCGAGATGCCAACCTGAGGTCACTGAAGGCAGAGCTGGGAAGAGATAGATGTGCACAATCAATTCTTAAGAGCTACTACAAGTGGATTCCAGCACGCTGCTGGCTGCATTACTTAGGAGGGATGTGATATGAGGCAAGCCCTTTAACTTCTGAGCTGCAGAGGTCCCATAATGCAGTTCGCAATGTGCATACGTCAGTGAACTGTTGTAAAGATTAAGAGGTGATCCATATAAAGCACCTATACAGTCCTGGCACCTAGGATATGATCTAGAATAGTTACTATTACTATTTATGAAGAAGTGGATATGGGTATAATCTTCAAGCTCTAAAAATAATTATCCTTAGGTTTGCTTCCTTTATGAGCAAATAAAATTCAAAAGGAAAAGAAAAAAGAAGAAAAGAATAACTGTATTTCAACAGCTGTTAATCATCACACAAACATGCAGTTTTCTAACCTCTTCACAAAGAGCTTCTAGATGAAGTGCCTCCAATTTTTGGGTCATTTCCTTCCGCCGGGCCTTAAACCAGCCATCAAAATTTGGAGACTTTAGGAAATGCCTGTGAGAATAAATTTTAAGAAGTAAAGTTTGATTCTTATTTATTTCCTTCTCCTCAATACCTTTCCCATCCATAGTTCAAAACCATGTCACAAAATGGCATTTAAAAAAATAACTAAGTATAAATCCAAATCAAATTTTTTGTTTTGATTTGTTTTTAAATAAAGCACTACAGATGGGTGAAAAGAAGGAAAAAAGACTAACCGGTAAAGTCCAATCCAATCGCCTTTTATTCTAGAGGTTAACTGAGGTCCTGTTTTCTCAAGTGTTTTCATAAATTCTTCTGGAAGAAACTGTCTTAACTGGGGTGGACTCTAGAAAATAGGACATACTACATTTAGAAATTAGAAACGGATACATTCACAGAAGTTAATTACAGTCAAAGAACTCAAATAGAAATTTATTTGAACATATTCATACCTTCCATGGAGAAATACTTTTCTGCAAAGGCATCAAACTTGCCACATATCTTTCCTAAAACCAAGAAAAAAAGTTAATTAAAGGTTTGGTGTTTCTACCCAGAGTACCTTCAAAAATATTTAAACAGACCGTTTGAAAAGAGATGGGGCTGGGTGTGGTGGCTCACACCTGTAATCCCAGCACTTTGGGAGGCCAAGGCAGGAGCATCACTTGAGCCCAGGAGTTCAAGACCAGCCTGGGCAACACAATGAGACCCCATCTCTACAAAAAATTTAAAAATTAGCCAGGCGTGGTGGTGAACACCTGTAGTCCCAGCTACTCAGGAGCCTGAGATGAGAGGATCACTTGAGCCCAGGAGTTGGAGGTTGCAGTGAGCTATGGTCGTGCCACTGCACTCCAGCCTGAGCAACACAGAGAGACCCTGTCTTTAAAAAAATAAAATAAAAAAGGATGTTTCTCATCATATGCTCTTTCAGTGGACAGCAAAAACTTCATCACTCCCCCAAATAGGCATAGCTAAATTTAAATTGAATCGGGAAGTCAGATTTTCAATAAAAATTTAACTAAATCTTGAATAATACAAGGAACTACATATTTTTAATGATAATAATTAACCTCATTTAGTAACTATGTGCCAGAACATGTATTCAACATTTTACATGCCTGATCTCTTCTAATCCTTGCAACCATCCTATGTAGTAGGTATTTTCTGGACACAGGGGCTTCAAAAAGCTAAGTAGGCTGGGCATGGTGGCTCATGCCTGTAATCTTAGCACTTTGGGAGGCTGAGGTGGGAGGATTGCCTGAGGCCAAGAGTTTAAGACCAGCCTGAGCAAGAGTGAGACCCTGTCTCTATAAAAAATTAACCAGGCATGGTGGTTTCTGCGTGTAGTCCTAGGAACTCAGGAGGCTGAGGTAGGAGGGTCACTTAAGCCCAGGAGTTTGAGGTTGCAGTTAGCTGTGATGATGCCACTGCACTCTAGCCCGGGCAACAGAGCAAGACCCTGTCTCAAAAAACAATTAATTAATTAATTAAACAGAAAGAATAGAAGTATCATCTAGTCATTTATTCCATATCTATTTGAGTGCTACCATATTCCAGACTGAGGAAAGTATAATGAGCAAGACAGATATGGTCCCTGTTATCATGGAGCTATAATCTCAAAGACATTTTATCAAATTATGCTCAAGAAAACAATATCAGAGAAAGAAGCTCCAGCATAACCTTTTAAAGTGCAGAATGCAATAATTATATAATATTTCATATCAAGTATTCATTTAAGATTCACAAAAACCCTGAGAAGTATTTACGGAAAATGGAATCAGCCACATTTTACAGGTAAGGAAATTGAGAGTCAGAGAAAGGAAGTGACTTACCAAAGTTACACAGTTAATGCTAGAACAAAGAATCCAGGTCTCTTGCAAAGAGCTCTACTTTTAATTACTAAAGATACTAGGCAGGCAAAACATAACTTAAAGTTTTGGAGGATAGGAAAAACATTCACATACCCTTCAACAAATCATTAAATTAAGCAAAGATGTATTTGTTAACTTACTAATGGAATGATGAAACTTTGTGTCAGTTCCAAAAAATAGCGTCGGAGAATAACGCTTTGAGCCTCAGAAGGACGTTTCTGTTGTACACCCTTAAAAGAGTAAACAATGAGAACCTATATTCTAGTGAAGAATATGAAACAATGGATAATTATCAAGTTCAACTACTATGTAAATATATATTTATAATTGATATAAAATAGAACTTTATCTTGAAGTCACTTAATTTGAAGTTCACCGCGCAATACCCTGTGAAAAGAATCTTTAGAACAAAGCATAAAAGACTTTAGCTTAGGGAACATCGTTCCAACCTATACTTAAAAATATCAGTTCACAATGAAGACAAGATGATCTTTATTTCGTATTTGCATATTAATACTATTTATATTTTTTTAAATGCTATCCCCCACTGTTAGATATTAAGCTAACTCACAGTAGAATCTATGACCTTTTCACTATAACTCCCAAGTTTCTAGAAAGATTAGCACATGTGTATAGCTGCAGCCCCAATATTCAAGCTCATGGGGTTGCTACTCTAGTCTCCTGATTTTTATGAAGCTTTGATTCAAAACAGAGATCCCATTTCACATTACAGTACATAAAGCAAATATTATCTAACTGGATATTATATACCTGAATAAGAAAATTTAAATTCATAATATGAGCAAGTAATTACCTTCTGTAATTGTTTTATGATCTCTTCATCTCTATTTAGATATGGCTTATAAGAGGTATAAACTCCTAAGAAGTAAAGAATAGAAGGTAAACAGAAAAATCCAAGTATCCATATAAGTATATATTGAAAAATTAATAACAGTCAATACCAGGTTTAGAATCCAGAGTCTTTAGGTTCTTCAATTTTTTCACTTTCACCTGCTTAGGAATTTCACCTGAAGGAAACAGCATAAAGATGTTTATAATTGCTCTAATCATATACATTACAAAACTGGAATTTTATAAGAGTAATAATCTACTAACTGTTTATTATTAATACTTAGGGATGCTACAGTTAAAGCACTCTTCTTATCATCATTTAGTATTTAAGAGTTCATTCCTGGTATTTTAAAACTAGATAAAGGGAATACTGGATTATTATAACAGTACAGAAACAATTCATGTGAATTACATAAAATGGATATTTGATCTTTCATTAGTATCAATACTTAAATTTTTCCCTTTTTGTCATTCAACACGTAATTTAAAATCTACGTGCCGAATACATAAAATTGAAATTTATGTGTCAAATAGGAATAAAATGCCCTTTTAAGAGTAAATGAAATAGAAAGCAATTCCTAAGTGACTCTGCAGATGTAGTCTTCATAGGTTTTTGTTTGTTTGTTTGTTTTTTCAGAGAGAGTCTTGCTCTGTTGCCCCATCTAGAGAGCCAGTGGCATCATTACAAGTCACTGAAACCTCAAATTCCTAGAGTGAAGTAATTCTCCTGCCTCAGCCTCCTAAGTAGCTGGGACTACCCATGTGTGCTCAGGCTGGTCTCGAACTCCTGGCCTAAAGCAATCCTCCCGCCTTGGCCCTGGCCTCCCAGAGTGCTAGGATTACAGGCATGAGCCACCGCGCCCAGTCTCTTCAAGCGTTTTTTTCCTGGTATCTCCCCAAATTTTGCTTTTGCATTAAAGAAATTTACCCTGCCACCAAGTGGTGACAGTGTACAACAACCACAGTTCTGAGTCACAGATGGATAGGACTCCTGAGCAGGCTGCTGTGTTGAACAGCTTGCACAGTATATGTAGTAGCCCTGGTTTCAGGGTCAAAGAAAGCTAAAACTAAACAACTCTTACGATAGGCAGAAAAATGCCTCAAGATACACACTTAAAACTGTCATGAGCACATCTAACAGATTTTCCTTCTCCTTTTCTCTGCCTTCCCTGTCTGCATAAACCAAAAAACTGAAAGACAATCCAGAGATTATATAATTCAACCCTCTAAATTTACAAAATATCTTTCTTTAAATCGTTATGTAGCTCAAACTGCTAAGTGTGGTATAAATGGGGGTGGGATTACAGGAACAGGGAACATTTTCACTTGTCATCTTTAAGAGCATGTACTATGGTAAAACAGATATTTTTATAAACTCTTTTCATTGAAATACAGTTGACCCTCAAACAACACGGGTTTGAACTGTGCAGGTCCACTTATACACGGATTTTCTTCTGCCTCAGCCACCCCTGAGACAGCAAGACCAACCCCTCCTCTCTTCCTCTCAGCCTATTCAATGTGAAGACAACCAGGATGAAGACCTTTACGATGATCCACTTCTACTTAATGAATAGTAAATATATTTTCTCTTCCTTATGATTTTCTCAATAACATTTTCTTTTCTCTAGTTTATTTTAAAAATACATATGACATACAAAATACGTGTTAATCAACTATTCATGTTATTGGTAAAACTTCCAGTCAACAGTAGGCTATCTATAGTTAAGTTTTGGGGGAGTCAAAAGTTACATACAGATTTTCAACTGTGTAGCGGGGCAGTACCCCTATCCTCTATGTTGTCCAAGAGTCAACTACAATTTCAATCCTACAGAAAAGCTGGAAAATAATACAGTCCATATTCTAATTTTGTCAACTGCTCTGATAACACTTTAAACAGACACTTGTTAAAGAAGCAATGTCATGGATATACAGACTTATGTTTTCATTGATTCGGTAAATATTAGTAATGTAAGATACTGGTAATACAGGAACCAAACAGCTAATTCCTAATATCAAGGAGTTCACAGTCTAATGGCAAAATATGACAAAGAGAAATGACCATTTTGATGGGTACATGCTAGGACAGAAATATAAACAAGACACTATGGAGACACAGAAGAGTGTCCCAGCTCAAGAAGAATAAGAAAATTAATGAGGATTCCTAAAGTGGGTTACATTTAAGCAGAATTAAAAGAGAGGGAAGAAAAATACCACAAGATACACATTTAAAATTGTCATGAGCACACCTGATTTAACAGACTTTCTTTCTCCTTTTCTCTGCTCTCCCTCTCTGCATAAACCAAAAAACTGAAAGACAATCTAGAGATTATATAATTCAAGCCTCTAAATTTATAAAATATCTTTGTTTAAATCATTATACAGATGATCAAACTGCTAATTGTGGTATAAATGGGGGGGTGGTTACAGGAACAAGGAAGAAGGGGGAAAGACCTTTTAGGTAAAGAGTTAAATACAAAAAGCATGAAGAAACATGCTGCTTCAAGAGTTGTGGGTAATGGTAAGGAGAGTAATAGCCACCATATACTGAAGACTTTCTCTGTGCCAATCTCTGGTCTAAGAACACTGCACAAATTATCACATTTAATCTTCACAATAAAACTATGTTTATGATGTCCATTTAACAGATGAAGAAACTAAGGCATGGACAAAACTTATATTTACCTGGTATGCACCAGAACCAGCTAATTACTGCCATCGTCTATTCTGATTAATGAGTGCCCTACTAAGACAGGTTGTTGGCTCTGTCATAACTAACCACAGAGAATACTTTGTCCAAGGACACACAGATAACATGCAGAAGCCAGGATATTAAATAGGATAATCTAACTTCAGAGCTGTCCCCTTAACCACTACACTGTAATAACAGGAATGGAGAATATGCTGAAATGGGCAGGAGATGAAGCTAGAGAGGTACTCAAAGGTCAGATTAAAAGGAACTATAGGCCAAGTGTGGTGGCTCACACCTGTAACCCTACGATTTTGCAAGGCCAAGGCAGAGGATTACTTAAGGCCAGGCATTTGAGATCAGCCTGAGCAATGTAGCAAGACACTGTCTCTACAAAAGCATGGTGATCTGTGCCTATAGTCCAAGCTACTTGGAAGGCTGAGGCAGGAGGATTGCTTGAGCCCAGGAGTTTGAGGTTGAGCTCTTATGACACCATTGCATTCTAGCCCAGACAATAGAGCAAGAACCTGTTTCAAAAAACAAAAAAAAGGAACTATAAAGACATATAAGGTAACTAAGAGACTGAAATCATGGGCCTATGGGGAATAGTAAATGAGAAGAGTATGATGGCATGATCAAATCTGCATTTCAACACACTCACTGCCACCAGGTGGTGATAGCGTATGCTACAACCACAGGTCTAAGCCAGAGATGGACAGGTCTCCTGAGCAGGGCTGTTGCATTTTACAGAGGAGTTTAAACATAAGAGAGAAAAGACTAGAGGATAAAATGTATTATACTGCTCCTGGGTAAAAACAGACCCAAAGCAAGACATGTGCGGAGGGAAAAAGAAGACGGGAAGCTACTGGAGCTCTGTTGAGGAGATAAAACTGATAGGCTTTTGAGACAGACTCAGAGAAAAGGAAGGAGTCCAGAAAAACTAAGTTTTCTGAAATGTTTTTGATTCACTAGCCCACAATTTTTACTTTTTCAATTTATTCTATCTATTCCCATGTAAAATAATTCTTTTAAGAATGCCTTTCATCTTGAATCTAATCTTGTGGTTTTGCTTTATAAAGTCTGGGTAGCTTGTCACCACAAGATCTGTAAGGCTTTTTTTTCCCCTTAATAACAGCAGAATTAATACATATTTAACTATGTAGATAAGTACATTTAAGTCATCTATCTGCCTCTGACTCCACAAATCCAAGGAATATAAAGTATCAAACCATAATGTTTGAATAAGTCTAAGTACTTATGTGCTTGTTTTCTGTTTCCTTCTACCCCAAGTCACAAAGGATTTGCAACTCCTCTATACACCAATACTGTTTACTGCAACATATAATTTCCTGAAACTCATCGTGCAAAGGAACTGAATATTAGGAAGAACAATAATTCAGCAGTAGATTTCGTATATTCTTTACATTCAATAAGTACTTGGTAATAATGAAGACATGTAGTGATCCCTGTTTCTTAAAAAGGGAAATGACAACAATATAACCTGTCTAGCAATCTTCGTTCATATAATTCCTCTCCAATTCAGTGGACCTCATACTGAACTCTAACCCTAGCCACCACAATTCTTGTGCTGTAGCATGTAATATTTAATATACATAAAGACAATTAGTCTTAAAGATACACTGTCTATGACGAAAAAGTAAAATAGATATCAGATGGCTCTGGAAAAAAACAAGAATGCCGGAAAATGAACCCAAGTCCTGTAATCATGGATATACATTTTAACTTAAAAGTACTTATTCAGTGTCTGCTATGTACAAAGCACACAAGAGAGGGGTAACATTAGTAAATTAAGAGTCATTACTACTACTACACCTCTGCTTATTCGCACAAATATCTTTGAGATTTAGGCCAAGTATTTTACCTCTCCTGCTGTAAAATCACCAAACCCAATTTCTGGTCAGAAATTAACGGTTTATAATTTGAGCTAATATAAACCAGTAAAATTATTTTCTCTTTGAGGAATACCTGTTAAGTATCATTATCCTAAATGACATTTCTCCACTTAATAGGGTATGGGTAAACTAAAACTGGGTACAATCTAGAAGAAGCAATCCCTTTATATCAGGAGGAATGATCCCTCTGCAGGTTTAAAACTAAATGTACGTTTCTGGTAAAGCTATAAACTTCTAGACCCAGGAGAGAAAATCTCAATTCTGCTGTGTCTTCCCTCTTGGTCCTACAGAAGATGCTTTTTTTAATAATTTTATTGACCCTCTCAGATTGTTTTGAATTTTCAAAGCCAGAATCCTGAGCAGGGCTTTGTGTTTTACAAATTGTGCAGCATATTCAGTGGGCCTAGTCTTCAACTCAATAAACAGAAAAATGCCCCAAGACATACACCAAACACTCATAAATTAAAAGATAAATGGGATTCATGACTATGACACCAAAAGCACAAATGATAAAAGAAAAAATAGATAATACTTCATCAAAATTAAAAACTTTTGTGCTCCAAAATACGCTATCGAGAGAATGAAAAGACAACCTACGAAATGGGAGAATATATTTACAAAGCGTGTATCTAATAAGGGATTAGTATCTAGAATAGATAAAGAACTCCAATGCAGTGTGCACCATCTGAAGCTCTGACTCAGGCGGGGAAAAGGCAATATCTGTAACCTAAACATTTGTACCCCCATAACATGCTGAAATAAAAACATAAAAAAAAATTTTAATTAATAGAATATAAAAAAACTCCTATAACTCGAAAAAAAAAAAAAAACAATTTAAAGTGGGCAAAACATTTGAATAGACATTTCTCCAAAGAAGATACACAAATGGCCAATACACACATGAGAAGATACTGAACACCACCTAATCATTAGGGAAATGCAAATGAAAACCACAATGAGGCACCAACTCACACCCATTAGGATGGCTACTATCAAAAAAACAGAAAATAAGTATTGGTGAGGATGTGAAGAAATTGGAACCTTTGTGCACTATTGGAGGGAATATAAAAGGAAAACAGTATGGCAGTTCCTCAAATAATAAAACAGAATTAACATATGATCTAGCAATTCAACTTTGGGGTATATACCCAAAGTGAAAGCAGGGACTCAAAGAGATACTTGTACGCCCATGTACAACACTGTATAATGTTGTATATTACAAGAAGCACTATTTGCAATACCCAAAAGGTAAAAGCAACTCAATTGTCCATCGATGAATGAATGGATAAACCAAATGCATTCAATGGACTACTATTCAGTTTTTTTAAAGGAAGAGGCCAGGCATGGTGGCTCACACCTGTAATCCTAGCACTCTGGAAGGCTGAGGCAGGAGGGTCACTTGAGCTGAGGAGTTCAAGACCAGCCTGAGCAAGAGTGAGCCCCTGTCTCTACTGAAAATAGAAAAAATTAGCCAGGCATGGTGGTACGTGCCTGTAGTCCCAGCTACTCAGGAGGCTGAGGCAAAAGGATCACTTCAGCCCAGGAGTTTGAGGTTGCTGTGAGCTAGGCTGACACCACAGCACTCTAGCCTGGGTGACAGAGTGAGACTCTGTCTCAAAAATAAATAAATAAATAAAAATAACTTTAGATATCTCAAGGCCCAATTATTTCAATGGAAAATTCAGGAATGTCCAGAGAGGAATGTCAGAGGTACCATTAAATTATCATCTAGGTTAACAAAACTTTCAACTTCTGAATTCATTTATTCATTAATGAAGATTTATAAATTCCTACCATGAGCAAGGTGGTCAAAAGGAAAACTCAATCTTGTGCCTACTTTCTCAATCATTACCTGTGCTACAGGGATGTATAATACTTGTTTTGAGACCTAGCCAAGAATTTTGTGCCAAGTCTGGAATAATTCTACCTCTCTATAAGGTTTTATTCAAGCGGTGGTAGAAATCCCTGTTTCATTGGGCTTATAGATACATAAAAAGCTTGAATTTTTGAGGTTTCATTTTATTCAATACTTCAACACTATATTTTTTAGCAGAACATTTTATATATATAAAAAGCTGCATATTTTAGTGGGAAGTTATCTTCTTCTCAAAAGGCCCTTATTTATGTTGCCTCAAAGAAAGCTGCCATCAATATTAAAAACTAACCAAGCAGAAGAAATACACCTGTGCAGTAACATTATGTAACACTGCAAACAGAACAGCAAGTTTATACTTTACCTGCAGGTTTAAGGTCTCCTATTCGAATAATGTGTGGCCAATGCTGGAGGGTTTTAGCAAAAAAAGGATTGGTTACTCCTAATATGACTGAAGGCCTACATAAAAACAAAACAAACAAAACAAAAAAAGGTGAGAAAAAGATGAATGTTAAATCAGTGAATAGCAGTTTACAATTTCTTTTCAGTGAACAATATACCCATTGTCTTTTCCTTTATTCAACACATTACATATTAACTACATTCCAGGCAACATGTTTAGCATTAGGCATATAAAAATGAAAAGACATGGTCCATCCAACAGCACACAGAAAGAGGGGTTTTCATAATCAGTTATGATGCCAGAAATTAGAAGACAGTGAAGGTGGTATAAAATGCACAAAAATCACAAAGAACCTATGTCTACCAGGGGATTAAAGGACAGCCTCACCAAAGAGATGATATTTACAGGAAGAGATGAAAGATGAATAGTTTTTTGCCAAGTGGATAAGGGAGGTAAGGGCAATGCAGGAAAACAAAGAGTATGTGGCAAAGCAATGAAGTAAGATCATGGTCTGTTTGTAGAACTATACACAGCTCAGCATTCCTGAAGCACAAAGCAGGAAGAATAGTCAGAAATGACAGTAGATGGGCAGATGCTG
This sequence comes from Indri indri, assembly GCA_004363605.1. Lineage (NCBI taxonomy): Eukaryota > Metazoa > Chordata > Mammalia > Primates > Indriidae > Indri > Indri indri. The sequence continues at coordinate 31,727 of RJWJ010007847.1, read as the reverse complement.
CCCAGATCATTAAGTACCAAGTTAATATGCTAAGAGGTTTAGGTGTTATAGGCAAAGGGAAGGGAAGCTACTAGATGACCACATGGATGAATGCCACATGAAAGAAATGTGCTTAGCAGAAAGATCACTCGGGGGAAATTTGGAAGATACCCTACAAGGAGAGGAGGGGTCAGGGGTTAGAGGAAAAGCAACAGTGGATATGAGACTAGAGATAGTAAGATTGGGAAGGGAGCTCTGGAAAAAATATAACAAATGTTATTGGTCCAGGCGTGGTGGCTCACGCCTATAACCCTACCACTCTGGGAGGCCAAGGCGGGAGGATCACTTGAGCTCAGGAGTTCGAGACCAGCCTGAACAAGACCAAGACCCCATCTCTACTAAAAATAGAAAGAAATCAGCTGGGCATGGTGCTACCCGCCTGTAGTCCCAGCTACTCAGGAGGCTGAGGCAGGAAGATCGCTTGAGCCCAGGAATTTGAAGTTGCAGTGAGCTAATGATAACACCACGGCACTCTAGCCCATGCAACAGAGCGAGACTCTGTCTCAAAAAAAAATACAAAACAAAATTAAAAAAAAATGTTATAAGAGATATTTTAGGATCTCAAATAAACAGAATTTTTAAAAATCTGAAGTGGGGTATGTTAAGGAGAAATTTATGACATTTTAGTTTTCTAATAGCTAAGTAAGAACTAATGCCATTCATGAATAAAAGAAAGAAGTGTAATTTTAGGGGAGAAAAGAGGGAGACAGAAAGAATTCAATTTGAACATCTTTAGTTTCTGATGCCATTAAGATGTCTAGGTGGCAATGTGCTTGCTTACACACACACACACACACACACATACACACACACACACACACACAGAGAGAGACATACACTCCTGGTTATACAGGTCTGGATCTCGCAGAGATCTGAGTTAGGAAGATATATTTCAGTCATTAGTATGGGGTGTTAAGAGAGGCCATGGGTACAGATAAGATAGTACAGAAAGAATTATCAGTCTGAAATCAGAACCCGGAACACAATACTGGAGAATACCAATATTTAAGGGGTTAGCAAAGAAAAGAAGTCTGCAAAGGAGACTGAGATGCATCACCAGACAGCCAAGAGAGAGGAGTATCAAGGATTAAAATATATTTAAGGTCAGCAGCATAAATGTTACAAGAAAGAGAAGGTGGGAAAATAGGGCAATAATGTGTCCACTGGGTCAGCCAGTGAGACGGGTCTTGATGACTTTGGCAAGAACGAATTCAATGGATATGAAGAAGTCAACCTGCAGCAGACTGAGGAGCAAGCAGAAAACCAAGAACTGGAGACGGTAAATAGAGATTTTTGTTGTTCCAGAAACCTAGTTATGAAAAGAAGGTGAGCAACAGAGCAGGAGCTAAAAGGAAAAGTGTAAGATTATTTTTTTTCTTTTACTAATTGGGAAGATTTTTCATAAGTAGAATTGAAAATACAGTCTGATGGCTATTTATGACAACACAGCTTCCATTCTTAAATAAAATCACTCAAAGAAAATCAGATACTAACTCCTGAAATCTGAAATCATTACTAGCAGCTCCTCAAACCTTCCTTTTATAAAATCAATCTGCCTATATGTTCAAAATTTAAATTAAACACTTATTACCAAAAATAAATCTAAATAACTTCGGTCATAAAGGTAATACCTGGTCAATAAAAGTTATTCTGTTTACTCACGGAGCTTGAGTACGGGTAGTATATTCTTTGAATTCACTGTCATGAATAGTGAAATAAGGTCGGAAATCACTGAAGTACTTTAACGGAGAAATACAGCTGCGGAGCAGGACGAACATGTAAAACAAAGGACACAAATTAAAGGCCCTACGCTGTAACTGTGAAACATCTATACAAACAATATACATCCAAACGGGTAAGTTATTTATTTCGATAAATGGTAAACTCATTTCGGGGAACTAGAAAGACAAATGGAAATATATAACGTGGAATGGCATACTGAAAGAATACACTGGGCTTGGGGCAGAAGATGGGGTGAAATTCTGGCTCTACCATTCACCGGCTATGGGCCTTTGACTAGACACTGACTGTTCATGCAACTAATATTTATCAAGGGTCGACTTCATGTAATGAACGAATGTGCTTGTCACTCAGAATAACACAAACATGGTTCCAGCCCTCATGGAGCCTGAATCAATTTTCTCATCCATTAAATGGTGCCATAATGAGCACTACCCTCTAACAGGGTTGTTATGTGGATCAATGTAATAATGTGTGGGGAAACATACCACAGATGGGAAAGTGCTACAAATATCACCAACAGGAACCAAATATACTCACTTAACAAGTGCCAACACAGTCTCTGAAGACTCCGATGGTGACGGTGCCATGACCACAAGGGGCTCCCCCAGTAGCACCAGCTCCCAGAGCATCTGACTATGAAGGAAAACTGGGCAGAAACACCTGAAAGGTGTTTACACAGTAGAAATATTTGACTTATCCACTCCCGTTTTTTAAATCCTACATAATCATTCTAAAAACTTCACATTGATATAAATTCTTCCTGCTATTTATCTCTTTATCTGATATACAAAATCATTTAAATATGGTGATGCACAGAGACATTAAATCTCTTTTATCCACATACATATATATCAATTTGATTCATGATAATTTTTACAAAATTAAATGTAATGTATTGACATACAGAATAATTGACAAACAATAAAAGTGTATAATTATTAAATTGTACCATGTGATGATAGATCTGTTTTGTCAATAGTGCTTTATTACATTTGAATTTCTATCCTAAATATTTTTAAGTAAACGAGAAAAATTAATTTTCCAAGGGGCACTTATTAGATGTACTTAATTTAAAAGGTGATGCTTTTGACATTAAAGAATAATGACAACGAATCACAAGGGGGCGTTCTAATGCTGAACAGAATTACCTCCTGAACAGATCCTCCCCCTACTGCAATGGTGCCTATTTTTACGGCAGCTCTGGAATTGGGTGGAGGCCTGTTAAGACACAACTCTGCTAGTACATAACTAAGCCTCAGACATGTGGTAACTTTTACTTATTTAGTAATTTCCTCCTGATTTGGTAACAATTTTTCCTAGTGGATAAGAGGGAAAAAAAACTTATGATTATGAAAATCATAATCAATCCACCTATTTGAAAAAAAGAAGAAAAATCAAAACATTTAAGTAAAAATATGAAACAAATTTGTGAGATGGAAATTAGGAGAGTTAGTTTTAACTACTCAAAGGCAAGAAGACAAATATAAAGGAAGTGGCAAAAAAAAAAAAAGAAGCAGCTCAAGAATAAGGCAAAGGAGTTCTTCCTTTTCCCTTCCTAAACAACTCAATCCTGCCTAAACAACTCTATCCTAAAGGAGAACATGGTAGGCCTCTCTGCCACAAGGGGAAGAGAGCCACATTGGCCAAAGGTGGGTATCAGACCTTGTGCAAGGTAAGGTGGACATCTAAGTACAGGGGGTGACCCACTGTGGAGCTGTTGGAGACCAAATGTGGTAAAGAAGATCTGTGTGTGGGTGATCTGATTTGGGGTGACAGAGCCCAGGAAGCATAAGAGGGGCAGCCTAGTGTGTAGCATCAGAGCCAGAGTAGGTTGAGGAGGTTGTCCATGGTGTGGGACCACCCGACACAAGGTGTCAGAGCAGGGAAATGATGGTGTCTCCATGGAGAAGAAGCCTGGAATGGGGTGTGCAGGCACACAATTAGGATAAGGAGGGCATTCATGTGGGGGTTGACCTGGTAACAGGACTTAGAGCTCAAACAGGGAGATGGCATCCTTTTAGAGAGCTGGTCTAGTGGGATATATTAATAGTAACCTGAATGGGGTAAGAGGGTCTCCATGTGGGGTCAACCTGGTAAGGAGAGTCACAGACTGAGCAGAGTAAGAAGGGTGTTCATTTTGATAGCACAAGAAAATAACTATAGTGACTATAGTCAACAATAACCTATGCCAATTCTTCAGATTATTCCTCAATGAGTCAAGTATAGAAACTATAAATAGTATACATCTCTCTTAGTAAATTTTTCCTGTAATATTTATTCATTTATTTGGGTGATACTCCCCCTTTTCATTCTAAAACTGCCATTACATATAATTTTTTTTAAAGAAAATTGTTTTTAAATCACATTTATAATTTATAGACAGTAAAACTGACCCTTACCAAAGACAGAGAATAGTTCCATCACCTCAGAAAATTCCATCGCCTTTCTAGTTTATTTCCCTCCCCCAGTCCCAGGCAAACACTGATCTGCCTTCTGTCCCTATAGTTTGTCTTTTCCAGACTGCCATATAAATGGAATCATTCAGTAAGTAGCTTTTAAAAAATCTGGCTCCTTTCACTTAGCATAATGCTTCTGAAAGTCATCCATGTTGTTGTACATATCAACGGTTCCTTGTTTTTTGTTTTGTTTTGGTTTTTTACTGCTGAGTAGTATTCATGTGCATGCATGTATTACATTCTGTTTATTTATCAACCCAAATGTCCACTTGGGTTGTGTCCAGTTTTATGCTATTACGAATAAAGATGCTACATAAACATTTGTACAGGTCTTTATGTAGACACACACTTTCATTTTTATTGAGTAAATACCTAGGAATGGGATTACTGTGCTGTGCTAGGAGCAAATATATAAAATAAATCAAGGACATAAAACTAATCAATCTTTAAAAAATTTTTTTGCTAATCAATCTTTGAAGCAATATTCCATGTAGTTAAAAATCAAAAAAAAAAAGATCCCACCAAAAAAAAAATCTATTTTATGTCTTTCGCAACTTTTAGTATCCAGTAATTGCTCATTTATAGCAGCGGTTTCTCAAGCTATACAACAGAACCACCTGGGGAGCTAGGTAAATTAGCTTCAAATTAGCTGCTCTAAGATCAGTACTTTTTCTTTCTCCTTTTTTTCTTTTTTAAGCACTAGAGTATCTCTTTTTTGTTTTTTAATTTTGCATTTTGAAATTTTTCAAATGTATAGAAAAATAAAGACAACAGTCTTTATTTAATAGACATATAGAAAAATAAAGACCTCTCATATACATATCACTTACATTTAATAATTAATATCTGCCACCTTTTACATGATCTGTGTTTTAAAATAAAACACAAACCTCATGACATTTCACCACAGAATAATTTAAAATGCATCTCTTTTAAAAAGTTCACTTTCTAACATTATTACAATATCATTCTCACACCAAAACAAAAAAATAATTTGTTTTTACCATGTAATACCCAATGAATACCCAAATTTCCCTGTCAAAGCTCATAACATATAGTCAGGGACGAACCACTGTTTTACAGAATGTAAAACATAATGACTATTTTTTCCACATCTGTTAAGATTATTCTTTTGTTGTTGTTGTTGTTGTTTAGAGACAGAGTCTTGCTCTGTCACCCATGCTGAGGTGCAGTGGAATAATCATAGCTCACTGTAACCTCCAACTCCTCAAGCAATCCACCCACCTCAGCCTCCAGAGTAGCTGGGACTACAAGCACCCACCACCATGGGCTAATTTTTTTTTTTTTAGAGACAGGGTCTCGCTATGTCGCCCAGGTTAGTCTCAAACTCCTGGTCTCAAGCAATCCTCCCTCCTCGGCCTCCCAGAATGCTGAGATTATAGGCATGAGCTACTGCACCAGGCTATTTTAAAAATAAATTAACAACATCGCAAAGCAAAAGAGAGAAAAGGCAGTTAATGAAATTTTTATTCTTTACCTGAAAAGATCCACCTCATGAACAGTAGGTAAAATAACAGATATAAGTGTGTCTGCCTAAGAGATAGAAAAGAAAAATAATTTTAAAAAATCACCAAAATTTGCAGAAATTAATTTTTAAAATATTTCTTTCTATCTCATGATCAATAAGCCATGTTGCCCTGTCCACTTTTTTTTCTTTTTTTTTTGAGACAGAGTCTCACTCTCTTGCCTGGGCTAGAGTGCCGTGGCGTCCTAGCTCACAGCAACCTCAAACTCCTGGGTTCAAGTGATCCTACTGCCTCAGCCTCCCGAGTAGCTGGGACTACAGGCATGCGCCACCATGCCCGGCTAATTTTTTCTATATATTGTTAGTTGTCTGATTAATTTCTTTCTATTTTTAGTAGAGACGGGGTCTCGCTCTTGCTCAGGCTGGTTTCGAACTCCTGAGCTCAAACAATCCGCCCGCCTCGGCCTCCCAGAGTGCTAGGATTACAGGCGTGAGCCACCACACCCGGCCGCCCTGTCTACTTTTTTAAGATTCTCTTTCTCCAGGAGCAGCCAGAGAGAGAATGGGTCTTACCGATATCCCCTATTATAGCAGAGGATCAAGAATAACTCAAATACCATAGATAAAGAATTAATCCAACAGTCAGATGTTAGATTAATTCACAACTGTATGAAACACTACCATTAATACTAGCTGATACATCTAACAAGCAAAATCAGTGTTCCTACTGTCCTCCATTTTTACTCAATTCAAAAAACAATGGGAGTGCTATACCAGTTAAATACACCAGTTAAAATATTTCAAATGAAAACTTCAACCCCACCCATGAACAGATGTTGCTTTTGGAAAAATGAAAGGCAGAATCCTTTTGACTGAGTCTCCTAAAATCAGAAGGCTGCTGGCCACTATCCTAAGATAAGAGGTTTTGCCAGAATCAAAATGTTGGAAAAAATATTTACTTTCCCATTGTTCTCACAATTGCAGTATAAATTCTGAGTTCTCCAGTGTCTACTGGAGAAATAACAAGAAAAAAACTCTAAAAAACATTAGAAAGTTTATTATCAATTCATTAAAAATTATATATGGGATATTTTAGTAATATTCAGAGATATATAATAAACCCAAGAAACTCTAGATTTGCTAGTTTAAAAAGTCTGTTAAAGAGACTGTATGTGCTGAATAATTCTACCACAGTACCACACTACCTGCTGAGTTAACTGCACTATTTGTGTTGTCCCAGGCTTGTCATGACATGTGGGAATCCGTACCTTAAAGAGAAAAAGAAATTATTTTTGGCTTAAAAAGGACTGAGGGATCAGACATTCTCTATCCTGTTGCATAAAGGTATACATTAAGCAATGCCTAAAAACCTACAAAAATAAAATATTTCTGTCAGATTAAAAAACTAAGGTCATATTTATTTCTAGTCACACAGAAAGTAAGTGAACCAAGGTCTCCATACCCACGTACGAGTAGAAATCACTAACTCGCTAAGAAGCAAATGTGCTAAAAAAACAGAAAAAGAACATCAACTTCATACTGCTTCCTGTTTACTGTTCCAATCTTTGCTTCATTAATACACACACACCCAAACACACCCTTTCAAGCTGGCCAAACTTTTGGATAAATCTCACAGGAAACAATGAGAACTTTCAACCCAGAGCTATCAGTACTACTTTTGATGATTTCCCAGGGAAAAACATACATCCTACAAAAACCTAAAAAAACATCTAAAGAGAGAATATTATAAAAAATAATCCCAACTTGAGAGTGAATTGCAAAGCACTTAGAGAACATGCATACAAGCCTGAGAGCGAAATACTAATTCATTAAAAAAAAACTTAGGCCAGGCGCAGTGGCTCACGCCTATGATCCTAGCACTCTGGGAGGCCGAGGTGGGAGGATTGCTTGAGCTCAGGAGTTCGAGATCAGCTTGAACAAGAGCGAGACTCCATCTCTACTAAAAATAGAAAGGAATTAGCCAAACAACTAAAAATAGAAAAAATTAGCCGGGCATGGTGGCGTGTGCCTGTAGTCCCAGCTACCCAGGAGGCTGAGGCAGGAGGATCACTTGAGCCCAGGAATTTGAGGTTGCTGTGAGCTAGGCTGAGGCCACGGCACTCTAGCCCAGGCAAGAGAGTGAGACTCTGTCTCAAAAAAAAAAAAAAAAACTTAATAGAGAACAATACCCTGAATATGTCTGATTTGACATTACATGTTAAGAAGATCATTTAAGACTAAGAATCCATTGCTTTCCTAATTTCTCTTAATTTTTAGTAATTCATACTCAATTCTACAAGTAATCTGTTTCTGCATACCACCCGTCTCTGGTAGGGCCATGGAGTTGCAGAATTCTAGGAGGTGGCATTTATGTTCACATGTATTACATATGAATGACAAGACACATTTGTGCAAACTCTATAGGATGCAATGGGACTGAGGCTCCTGAAATTGTGACTAATGGTTCTAGGAAGCAAGGTGAATTCTGTTATCTCTGTAACACCTCACATCAATGACAAACAAGTGATGCAATAACATGAATAAATGTTATTAGGAAATTAAAAAGCAAAACCCATGTGGAAACTCCCTACAGAGTTCTTTAAAAAGGAAACAACCGAGATATAGGATATTACCTTCATTACCACCCCCATGATAGGCAGTTGTAATGTTTTCCCTGGCACTGGGGCAGGCCATCGATCAACATCATTACAAGCTGAAAAATATAACAAAATATTTCCTTAGTATATGTGGAAATATTAAAGTATTAAAAATGAGGCATTAGAAATTAGAACTCTACTTTCTACAGAGCAGGAAAAATACACTGGGAAGAACGAAAGATAAAAGGTAAAAAGAAAAGTGATGAAAACACCTTACATTTCACTCAGAAATACATGTGTTCTAGGACATAAATTGGTTCTTAAATTTTTTGAAAGCAACAAACTAATAGGTTTAAAGGGATTTTTCCTATTCATTTATATATTACTACTAAAATTAGCTACAAAAGCACACCAGCTGGCAGAGGCCTTCCATCTGTATCAAGCGACATAAGGATTTCTGTTCAATAGTACTCTAAGTATTAGACATGTTAACTGAAAATTCATTTATTATTATCCTAATAAATAGATATCATCAAAGTGGCTAGATGAGACAACAAAAATGATGTTTGTAGGTAAAGCTGCCAGCCAAATACGTTTTATACCTCTCTCCTATCATATATTACTTAAATTCTTATTGGATTTTTTAGAAATCAACTTCATTTTTATCACTCATTTCCAGTAAAATTTTTAAAACTCCTTCATAAAGGTATATAACTCACACAATGTTTTTAACTCACCTGCTTCCAAATAAGGTTCACTCTTTTCAAAATACTCTGGTGCTATCTGTTTGAGCACAGTGTGAAAAAAATGAATGTAAGGTAGCTTGCTGATCAAAACCAATGACTGGGAGGAAAAAGAAACAACATTTTTTTAATTGCTTAATTATTATAATTTGAATTTGCCATTCATTTCTTGCATGAGCAATTACTAACAAGCTAAAGTCAGCAAAAAATGTGGATTTTTGAAATAAAAAGGCTTTTACAGTAGATGGTTAAAGAAAACATAAAACCATAGCTGCAGAATGCAAAAAGTTAAACCTTATTACTACACTTTAACAGAATAATAGCATATTCACAGATTTTCCTGCTCTTTGGGGAAAAAAAATTTCCTATAAACAGACTAATGTCATGGATAATTTTCAAAGCCTAGCTCTGTTGTCCTCAGTAAGCATTATCAGGAATTAGCCATGTGAACTATTCCTATTAAGGAAAAGAGCAAATTGTGATGCTTTTGCCAAAGACCTATGACTATTATATTTTACAGTTCAACCAACTTAGGAATTGTGACTTTATAGTTTGATCACTTCAGATATAAATTATGCTGGATTTTTAAAATGCATTTTTTCTTGAAAACCACTCTTTACCTTGCCATCCAGCATCAGTTAGTGGTCAGGGCAAATTCTGGTTACAAAGGGAAAAGTGTGTCTTGCTAGCAGGGATCAAATAGGATAGACTGATTTTTTTTTTTTTCTTAAGAAAGAAAAAGAATTGTACATTTAGAATGGAAACAATAATGACTAAAATGTTGCTAAAGTTTATTCACTGGCTCTTCAAAGAAAAAGATAGTGCAGACTTTTATTAATTATAACAATATTATAATCTGTTTATTCCTTCTCCTTACTCTAAAATATCAAAATTAAACGGATTCTTCTGGCTTTTGACAGAGTTCCATACGATAACTGTAACTTTTTGTCAGGAATCTAGCACAGAGATAGCAAAAATTCAATAGCAGTTAAACATCTAGGGACAGGTGTCTATAATCAAAAAAACAAAGATAAAATATAAACTCTAATATGTTAAAGATAAAATATCAAAGACTTTAAAGACTGTAAAATCTAAGTTTCCATTTTTCTAAACTCAATATAAACAGTACTTTTTTATTAGTGTATATGAAAATTACCTTCTGAAAGTAACCTCTTTTTAGAGTTTTATCTCGAACTTGTCGGAAATACACATATCCGTAGAAATAAGCAGGATCCTTCTATGAAAGAAGTAACAAATATATAGCCATCCTTTAATATTAGCATCAGGTTCCTTTATAAACCCAAATCAAGATACGTGGTATATGCAAAGTGCTAATGACACTTTTCCACCAACAAACAATAACCATGACAGCAAGTGCCAAATAAAAACCTTCACACTTGCCCAAAGATGAAATATTAATAACTGTAATCTAAGTACTAAAGTCAGATTTTTCCCCCTATATCTTACTCAGCTTATGTTCTTTATTTGTATCTATACTAGTTAACGAAGTTAGGAAACAATCAAATTCTGTATTTTCCCCAATGTTATATTTAGTTTTTAAAAAATTCTCCCTACAATTTTGAGTTTTTCAAGGCTAAGGGGATCAATCTTTTAACAAAATAAGGTGTCCTAATGTAAAATTTCAAGGAGTTAAATGACAATCTGAATGTGAATTATTACCCCAATAATAAAGAAGCATTACAATGTTTATCAACATACGATTTTTTCTTTGGAGACAGTGTCTCACTCTGTCACCCCGGCTAGAGTACAATAGCATAAATGTAACTCACTGCAATCTCAAACTCCTGAGCTCCAGTGATCCTCTTGGCTCAGCCTCCCAGAGTGCTAGGATTATAGGCGTGAGCTTCCATGCCCACCCTCAACATACAATTTGAAAGGTAATTACATTCCAAAAAGCTTAAGAAGCTTTTATATTTTAATGAAATAAACTTTGGTTCAGATCCTTATTTGATTGTTATTCCTTAACACAGTAACTGCCATGTGAGTTGTATTTAACTCACGCTAGTTTTGAGCCTAGGGCCTCGTGAAGCATATGTAACTCACACTTCTCATTACCTTGGGAGCCGCTTGAACTATTTTCAAGTTGCATATAGCTCACGTACAGAAAACAATAAAAAATAATAAATTTTTCATTAAATTAGAAAGGATCATTTTGTTTTCAAAGTTTTATTCTATTTTCATAATCAAACACTGTGGCCCCAGGGAAAAAATTTTTTTTCTAGTGTGGCAATCAATGTGTTAAACAAATATTTATTGACCATCCACTTTGAGCAAAGTATTGTGCAAAGTGAATAAAAAGATGCATAAGACTCAGTTCCTTAAAATCACAATGTAGGAGGGATAAGAAAAGTACAAAAGGACTATTATGTAATAGGTGGGTGCGTACCAAGAAAAAGCACAAAGGAATATAGGAAGGCCAAGAGGGAAAAGTAAAGATTTCATGGAAACACCTTTGAATTGGACTCTGGAGGATGAATTTGATTTAAACAAAGATATTCTAGGTTTTAAAGGGCTAGGAGGTTGAGCAAAAACCTGATGATAGACATATACATGCTATCTCAGGAAACAGCACACAGTTCAGTTTGGCTAAAATATGGCACATATGTGGCACATATAGAAGGAAGATAAAGTTGGAAATTGGACAGGATAAAGGTCCAAAATGTGAGGACAAGGAAACAGTACTATCATTAGCTCTTTATTCATTAAGCAATTGGTAGTAATTTTAGATTTTATTTTTATAATATATATGTACACTTTAGCTGACAAAGCGGTATAAGATGTACAGCGTTGGAAAAAACAAGAGGTGGGATGTCTTTTGGGCAAATTTCATACCCTCAATAACCCCCAATTCCCTCATCTGCAAAAGGAACTCTCTCAGGGAGAATTAATGGAGATAACATATGCTTATTAATACAGTACCTAGACCATAAAGAGCCCTAATAAATAATAGCTATTACTATCCTCAGTTGGAACAATATGTTAGTAGTGGTAATAATGGGACATCAAAAGGAATAGATGGCTCTAACAGACATTTCACAGGTAGTGTCTTGGCTGAGAGAGAGGTTCCTGCCATTAGTAGAACCAGGAAGGTAAACTGTAAAAGCTAGTATCAGGCAAACAATGAATGCCAAGTTCACATTAGATGTGAAGGTACAACATCCAGATGGAAATGTTCCTCATCCAGTTAGAGAAGCAAGCATGGAGTACCAAGGAGAAAAACCTACAGGTTCTAAAATCATCTGAATTATTAAAAATTTTTAATAAATAATAACTGTAAAACAAAGCTCATTAAAACATCAAAAAGAGACAACTATATGTTATCATACAGTACACAGGGACTACCACAAGGAATAACCCCCTCAACTCTGGATGATATTAATATTACTATATAGTAAATTCTACTCCCACATCTAAACCAAGAATTATTAACAAATGAAAGAATATCACCTCAACATTCTAACCCATTTCTATAATTCGCAATGGCATTATGTTTCAAGAATAGTAACTTTACAAAGTCTCCTTCATTGACATGCAATTCCTTACGAGTAAGACTCACTGAGGAAATCCAGCTATATATAATACAGTAACAAAACAAAAGCAAAATGTTTCTGATGCTATCGGAGGTAACTGAATAAATGAGTTTTAAGGTTTACTCTCACATGGACATTTCTATGACCACTTTTCCAACCTTTAAGTAAACCGGTAAATCTTTGTCAAATTGATCCAGGAGACAATGCAGTGATACCCTCCTCCCAGAAGACTGTCGGAATCTAAAACAAAACTGGGTATCTCCAAGACAACCTAATGAAAACAAAAATGAAAGAAATTAAGGACAGCTTAGGGTAATATTTATTTATCCAATTTCATCAACTTTAGAGCCAAAGGAATCCTATCAAACATTTTAACCCATTCTGTCATGTTTTAGAGAAAAAAAAATGAAATCCTAAGAGTTCAAGTGACTTGTTCAAAGCCATCTGTACTGGTTTAGAGGCAAAGCCGTAAGTAAAACATGCATCTTAACTCCTAAGTCGCTTTACTATTTTCCCTATTCCACTTCCCCAACGTAATTTACACTTTTTGGACTCTGTCTACATGTAATGTTGACTCACAAACATAATAACAAGCAAAAGAAGCCAAACACAAAAGAACACATATTGTTCAAATCCATTGATATGAATTTTTTTAAAGCAGGTAAAACTAAACTGTAGTGTTCAGGGATACACAGTTGGGTGATAAAAGTATAAAGAAAAGCAAGAGAATTATTGTTATAAGAGAAGAGAGTGGTTGCATTTAGAGGAAGAAGAGGGATAGTGTTTGAGAGGTAGCATGAGGGGGCTTTGAGCTGCCAGCAAAATTCTATTTCTTCACCTAGTATATGTTTCATATTTCAGAAAAAGTTCTTTTAAAAAAATACAGTATAAAAACTCAGAACACAACTAACAGACTTACTACTTTAACCATTTTAATTAAAAATCAATTTTTTAAAACTTCAATCATTTTAGAAAACCTCTTAAAACGTGTAAACTTTACCTAAACCGCCAGGCAGTAATTACAAAAAACCATTAATACTCTAAAAATTAGCCTATAAAAAACGTAAAGTAATATGTCACTCAAATTTTTCCCAGTTACTATATTTAGAGCTAGTAACATTAAAATAAATGTGAAATGTGCTCAAGATTTTTATTAATACTTATTATTACACACAGATATATTTATTTAGTATGTGACATTCTCAAGAAAGGAAATAGAAACTTGACAATATGCTAAAATTTTTAAAAAAGCAACTCAGGATGGGCACAGTGGCTCATGCCTACAGTCCCAGCATTTTGGGAGGCTGAGGAAGAAGGACTGCTTGAAGCTAAGAGTTCTAGACCAGCTCAGGCAACAGAGCATGACCCACCTTTACAGGAAAAAAAAAATATATATATATATATATATATATATTTTTTTTTTTTTTGAGATAGAGTCTCACTCTGTTGCCTGGGCTAGAAGACCATGGTGTCAGCCTAGCTCACAGCAACCTCCAACTCATGGGCTCAAGCGACCCCTGCCTCAGCCTCCCGAGTAGCTGGGACTACAGGCGTGCACCACCACGCCAGGCTAATTTTTCTATTTTTAATAGAGACAGGGTCTTGCTCTTGGTCAGGCTGGTCCTGAATTCCTGACCTCAACAATCCTCCGGCCTCAGCCTCCCAGAGCGCTAGGATTACAGGTGTGAGCCACCATGCCCAGCCCAGAAAATATTAACAAAAAAAGATAAGCCAGGCTCAGTGGTGCGTGCCCATAGTACCAGCTATTCAGGAGGGTGAGGCAGGAGGATCACGTTCGCTCAGGAATTTGAGGTTACAGTGAGCTATGATAATGTCATGGCACTCCAGTCTGGGTGACAGAGTGAGAGACCCTGTCTCTAAAAAATAAAAGAAGTAAAAAATTTTAAAAAATGTTTTTAATTAAAAAAAAAGCAACTCAATATACACATCTAAATGCAATTATAGATACTAGTATTTCTTGGTGGTAGAGGGAATAAAATGGGTACTGAAAGGTGAGTCAATTCAGTTTCTTTACTTGTTAGAGCAGATAGTTTAAGGCAAACACTCAAAACCTCAGATAATAGGAAATACTCTGTGATTAGGTAATCTCTAAAGTCACTTCCAGCAGTAACATTCAAAGATTCTAAAATAAAATGCCACAACTGATCTATGACTGTACTGAATTCTAAGCATCTTATCTAATATGCTTACAAGAAAACTAAAGATCTACAAAGATCCAAAAAGATTTAAAAGTTATGCTGTGAACACCATAGCTTTCTGATGATTCACTTAAAAATGGAAAAAATTTTAATGGAAATGGGTCTTTTCTTTTATAAACCAAGGAATAAGGATTAATTTACATAAATTTTAAAATTAAATGACAGCTCTCCAAGGAAAATACACCTTAACCAGGTTCTCGATCAAGAGCAATGTAAACTCTCCCCTTGAAAGAGTAGCAGGTATTAAGGGAACAACAAATCTGCTCAGTAAGAAAGACCCCACTGTTTTATGAAAAATTTCATTTTTATTTATCTAATACAATCTCTACTAGCCTGGAAAACAGAATTAACAATCCTATACCCTTAAAACCTAGAAATTTTCTGTAACCTCCTCTTCCAAATAACTAAATACATTTCTACAACAACAATAAAATAGATGCCCAGGGTCAAAATTATTAAACAGTTGACTCTTGAACAACACAGGATTGAACTGCACAGGTCCACTTATACGTGGGCTTTTTTTCAACCAAAGGTGGATGGAAAATACAGTATTCATGGGATGTGAAACCCATCTATACCCAGAGCCAACTATTCTTATATGCAGGTTTGGCAGGGCCAACTGTAGGACTTGAGTGTGCATAAATTTTGGTAATGAGGGTGGTCCTGAAATCAATCCCCTGCTTATACCAAGAAATAACTGTAATTATTTTGACACTATTTCAGAGTGATTTTTTTCCCTTCCAATATATGGGTTAAGCATTAATATTCACTGAGTGCTTACTCTGGTGCCAGGCACTGTTCTAAATGTTTTAGATATATTAACTCATTTGGTCCTCATGCTTCTCAAATAGGTCCCATTATTATCCCTGATTATGAGAAGGAAACCAAGGCACAGAAAGGTTACGTAATCATCCGAAGAAATAAATCTGCTAAACGGAAGGGTAAGAATTTAAACCCAATAAGTCTGACTTTGATACTAGCACTCTTTACCACTATACCATACTAGCTCTCTCAAGTCGAATGGACTTCAAAAATACTTCTTCTATTTATATGAAATCTCCAGAATAGATAAATCAAAAGAGAACAGAAAGTAGATAGGTGGTTGCTAGGAGGAGAGGGGGTGGCAATGGTGGGAGGGAAATGTATTTATTGATGGGGTTTCTTTTTGGCATGATGAAAATGTTCTATAATTGATTATGGTGATAGTTGCACAACTCTGTGAATATACTAAAAATCACTGAACTGTATACTTTATATGGGTGAATCGTATGATACGTGAATTGTATCTCAATAAAGCTGTTGTTTTAAAATGCCATTTCATTATTTCCCACTACCAACTGAGCAGAGAGCAGAGATTGAAACTTTTTTTTTTTAAGAGACAGGGTCTTGTTCTGTCACCCAGGCTGGAACTCCTGGGCTCAAGCAATCCTCCCACCTCAGCCTTCCTCATAGCTGGGACTACAAGAGTACACCACCACCTGGCTAATTTTTTTAAATTTTTTTGTACCGATGGGGTCTTGCTGTGTTGCCCAAGCTGGTCTCAAACTCCTGGCCTCAAGCGATCCTCCCACCTAGGCCTCTCAAAGCACTGGGATTATACACATAAGCTACCACATCTGCCAGAAATTTCTTTTCTTCAGTCAAAATACAGAAGCACCTCTGAAAAAGGTCCTTCAGATCGCAGAGTTCTTGAACTCACTGGCTTCTGTGTCATACAGTTCATTCAAGTAAGGAGCCAGTCTGTTCAGTCATGGCCCCTCCTACATGGCTGTCATGTGGCATGGCAGGAAGAGATCTCCTCCCATTGCAAAATTATCAAAGGCACAGAGTATTATTCTGTAAGCTGCCTTAACCAATGTAACTCAAACAGACACTGCAAAGATAAAGGTAAACAGAGGGCAAATGTACCGAATATATCACTCAAAGATTTGAGGAAAAAAAGCTTAAATATTCTTCCTGAAAGCAACAGACAACTTTGAAATATTATTTCCATATCAGCACAAACACGGCTATAGGGTAGATCAGAATACGTAAGATTAAAATAAAACATGACAATTTAAGAGGTAGTCCCCTCCCTTGGCTTCAGCCTCTCCCCGTGATTAGTGTGGTTGAGATGCAGTGCTGAGAAGCAGTAACTTAGATCCAAGCTTCTCAAAGTATATTCCATGGACTGATGCCAATCCACAAACTCTTGTTACTAATCCATAGCCAAATAAATATACAAATTGAGAATGTACATTTAGAAAAGTTCATAGCAATTTGATATTGCCTTGACCAATTTGGACTTTTGTCTTTGGTTTTTATCCTATTTCATTTTTCTAATAATTCATTTCAATTGCATTTTACAAAAATATTGCTCCACAAAAGGTTGGAAATTTTAAAAGCCCCAGCTGGTCCTTCAACACAGATAAAGCACTGTTTTAGCCACTGGAAAGTGAAAAGCACATGATAATGCCCCCTGTTGTTTACAGAGAAGAAATCTGTTGAGACAAATATTCTCTACATACCAAGTCTGTCCAGAGCACGGATTTACCTATCCTTCAGATTCACCATTGCTTAAAACTCTCTCTACTAATGTTGAGTTTCTCTCTGAACATGTTTAAAATACAGTGATTACTGTCCTTGATTACCCATCACAACTTAAGCCTCAAAAACACCTACCTCCAGATGATGTTAATGGTAAACAATAAGGAGAAAAAATATTTATCAGAGGGAAGGCACACTTTGAACTTAGGCTCCTAAAGATAAAAGTCATTCAAATGGAACAAGAAATTGAAACTCAAAAACAAATCAAAGTTTTTGTCTGAAAGTCATGAGAACCTAAGGTGTGTGTGTGGGGGGTGGGCGGGGAGGGAGTCATGGGTACTTGGCAAACCATTCCACCGGGAATTCCAAAAGTATTTTTCTTATCTGTAAAGTTTTTCAAACAGTCTAAAATATTGCTTTACTTTAAGTGCATACCATAGAAACAAACCCTCAATTTATGACTTTCCTAAAGACTGCTCTACTATGTCTGGATTTCCTTCTATAGCAATAAAAGCTATTTTGGAAAAAATCAAATCCATTTCAAAGTACGTACAGTAATCTCAACTTCTATTTAATAAACACATAAAAGAAACAAACTGTTTGGATAACCACAATTGAGAATAGTGATTTCAAATATGTACAAAATACATAGTCCCTTGCTGTCTAGATTAATGTTCATCTGTTAAGATAGCAAGGTGCCTGCTTTCAAGATCTTTTGTTGATTTTACTTTTAAGTACCAACCACACTTCAGGTTACATGAACCATACTTCATTTGATGTGCAGCACAGAAAAAAGCCATTTATAAGTCATTTATATGCCTAAAATACTGAAAACATTTTGGTTTACATAGATTTCCACTTGAGTTTAACTTCCAAAAAGAAAATGACACATGCAGAGACTAACTATAAAACTACATTTAAAAAAAGACAATCTATACACCACAGAATTAATTTCTTAGCCTTGATGTTTGGGTAGGGGAGACTTTCCCTCTATCCTCTTCGGTTCAGTAACTGGGGCCCGCGAATTAAACTGACAAAAAACAAATTAACAAGAGAAAAAATTTACTTCACATGCACAGGAAGGCTTCACAGAAAAAAAGTAAAATCCCAAAGAGGTGCTTAGACCGGGGAGCTTATATACCATTTAAACAAAGGGTAATAAACTGCAGGGAAGTAACTAGAGAAAGGAAAAAGGGTTTGGGCTTCTAGGGGTGGTAAATTATGGGAAGGTAAATATACATGGTAGAAACTAATGAAATATAACTGTTATTTTAGTAAGGTTTATTTATGCAGACTCAGGTTGGTACTATCTCCAGTGATAAAGTCTTCTCTGGTGATTCAGAATCGCTCTCCTCTTCCTGGTACAGGAAAGGGGAAGAGGGACACCTTCACAAAGGGATATTTATGTCCTGTTTTTAGGCCTACAGGGGGAAGGTAAAGGGCTCTTTTTGCACCTGCTGTTTTTCAATTGCCTTCGGCTCAAAACGATCCTTATACCAAATGGTGTATCTGGGGGTAGCAATTCTAATCTTCTTCACACTCAGGTAGAGAGGTAAAAGAGAAAAAGAGACATGACAACCAGCTATGATCAGAAAAAGAAGAGTATACAGCATAATTCACTAGGACTTCAATCACAGAAAGTCAGTTCATCCTACAATCCATACAACTCAGCTTACCCTGAGTCCTGGAAATACAATCCAACACACTATATTCAGAACTGTATGTGCAGATTTTATAAGGAAAATGTTAACTGAAATGAGGATAGATCTTATAAGACCTCTCTATCATTATTTCATTAATAGACCAAAAAAAAAAAAAAAAAACACTAAAGGAGTCTAATAATTCCAGGTCAGAACAAAAGCCCTACTGGGATCTCTCAAAGGCAATATCTAATTTACCAAGACATCATTTTTTGTTCACTTATTATACCAAAGCTGATTTCTAAATGTATAGGAAAAAACTGTAGAAGCATTTATACAGAAAGGAAAAAATGCTAAAAAAAAAATTTAATGTCAAATCTCCCAAATCAGATTAACTGAACTAAATTTACAGGATATTAAAAGGAAAAAGAACTGCAGTGTCTCTGCTTTATAGGGTTATAACTGTGTGTGGTCCTAAAAGCTGAATGGCCTGGTCACCATAAGCTAAAAAAGCTGTTTCGAAAGTGAAACAGAGGTTACCCGAAATATGTCAACTATTAGGACCACACAAAGGGAGAGTTTGAAAGAGACCAGGAAAACCGAGCTTAACAATAAGCAAACACTTACATGGGTTTTCTATACACCAAGCACTATTCCCAGCGCTTTACATATATTAACCCATACAAACTATTGCAAATAATTGATAGCCATACTTCCTAATTGGATTTACCCTGCTTTTTTTTTTTAAGCTCACTGCTTTTACGGAGTTCCTGGCAAGCTCCCAAATTCCAAACTGAAAGTAAACTATATACTACATAAATCCCAAACATACCAATGTCGCTGATTTTCAATCTCTTCACTATTTTGACAGTTTATTGTTCCTTGATGATTTACCTCATTATACCATAACAGTTATTTTAAGAGTTGAACCAACTATAATCAACAATCACATGACTAGGTATCATTGAACTAGGAACCAAAATCACTGATCTGTTTGGCAGATTGAGAAATTGAGTTTGCATTCTAATATGCAATTTCAATCAATTTTCATATAATAAGATTCTTAGTACAAAATTCAATACAAACACCAGATGAAAAATAGTTACCTGAATTTGAATCTGGAAAAGACAAATAGCAAATATTGGTTTTCTGAAAAAGAAAACAAAAGCTATATATGCTGACACACACACATAACCAATAAAAACAAACAGAAATATAACAATAGAGTATACAGAGCAATATCTTTACTTACTTCTTTGTCAGTAAGTTTGGAATGTTGAGGATAAATTACCTGGAAGAAAAGAGTTAAATTTTGTTAGACATAGTACAAGCATTAGTAGGTACTTCTAAAATACTACTCAGCTTTGATGAAATAGCTTTAAAAAGTAGTTCACACATGAATGGATAAAGAAAATGTGGTATATATACATAATGCAATATTGTTCAGCCATAAAAAACAATGAAATTCTGTCATTTGCAACATGGATAGAACTGGAGGACATTAACTTAAGTGAAATACGCCAGGCACAGAAAGACAAATATCACATGTTTTCACTCATATGTGGGAGCTCATGGAGATAGTAGAATGATGGTTACCAGAGGCTGAGAATGATAGTCGGGGTGGGAGGATAGAGAGGGGTTTCTTAATGGGTACAAAAATACAGTTAGATAGAAGAAATAAAATCTAGTGTTCAGTAGCACAATAGGGCAACTATAGTTAACAATAATTTATTGTATATTACAAAATAATTAAAAGGGTGGAATTGGAATGTTCCTAACATAAAGAAATGATAAATGCTTGAGATAATAGATATCCTAATTACCCTAATTTGATTATTACACATTGTATGCTTATATCAAAATATCACATGTACCCCATAAATATGCATTATATATCCCTAATAATTAAAAATAAAAAGTTAAAAAAAAAAGGACATAGTTCACAAACTTTAACAATCAAGGATAAAGCTAGGAGAATTGACTAGGATTTACAATAGGTAAAAAAATTTTTCAAAGTTTTATCTTTAAAATATTGGTGAAATCTTGAGTTATCAAGAATAATTTACCGGGGAAAGGGAGGGGAAAAAAACAAAAAACAAAAAAGAACAAAAAAAAATTTAAAAAAAAGAATAATTTACTGGTTGAATTACTGATAACTCAAAGCTTTCTGAGTCTTTTCTTTGGAAGCCTGTAATCTAAAGTCGATCAATCTTTTAGCTGGTATCTACTTTAAGAAATAATAATTTTTGGCCGGGCGCAGTGGCTCACGCCTGTAATCCTAGCACTCTGGGAGGCCGAGGTGGGAGGATCGTTCTGAGCTCAGGAGTTCGAGACCAGCCTGAGCAAGAGCGAGACCCCGTCTCTACCAAAAATAGAAAGAAACTAATTGGACAGCTAAAAATATATACAGAAAAAAATTAGCTGGGCATGGTGGCGCATGCCTGTAGTCCCAGCTACTCGGGAGGCTGAGGCAGAAGGATTGCTTGAGCCCAGGAGTTTGAGGTTGCTGTGAGCTAGGCTGAGGCCACAGCACTTGCCCCAGGCAAGAGAGTGAGACTCTGTCTCAAAAAAAAATAATAATAATAATAATAATAATTTTCTGTTGATGATTCTAAGAATTGATACACACCACTAACTACTTCGTAGTAAAAGAAAAATGAAAAGGCAGAATAATTATCTGTGGTTTAAGAAATCTCAAGGACCATCTCCTAGGCCGGGCGCGATGGCTCACGCCTGTAATCCTAGCATTCTGGGAAGCCAAGGTGGGAGGATCACTTGAGGTCAGGAGTGTGAGACGAGCCTGAACCCTGAGCGCGGTGGCTCATGCCTGTAATCCTAGCACTCTGGGAAGCCAAGGTGGGAGGATCACTTGAGGTCAGGAGTGTGAGACCAGCCTGAACCCTGAGCAAGAGCAAGATCCCATCTCTACTAAAAATAGAAAAAATTAGCCAGGCATGGTGGCATGCACCTGTAGTCCCAGCTACTTGGAAGGCTGAGGCAAAAGGATCACTTGAGCCAAGGAGTTTGAGGTTGCTGTGAGCTAGGCTGACACCACCACGGCACTCTAGCTCAGGCGACAGAGCTAGACTCTGTGTAACAGAAAAAAAAAGGACCATCTCCAACCAAAAATGCCTATCCTAATTCCCTCTGATCTCTTTAAATAATCATTATGCATTTTCTTAGATAAGTTGGGTTAGTGCCTGTAGTAACCACAACCACCTTCTAGGGAAACTCCTACCCCACAGCCACTGCAGAGAAGCAGGACTAGGCCAGAGCAGCCCCTGCTAGAACAAGCACCAGTCAACACCAGACGCAAGGGCACATACTCTACAAGCCAACCAACCGCCATGTTATGACCAATCTGACCTTCTTAGGAGATGAACAATAAACCTATTACAGTGACAAAAAGCAGATACTCAATACTTCTTGACTAGTCAACTGACACTATATGTTAACTGATGTATGGCATCTTGTGTGCATTGGCAGTAATGCCTCTCCCTCATGCCATCGATTATCAAAAACCAGTGATTTCTAAACAGGATACCAGAGATGCTTTATAAGCCACCTGGTGGTGCTGAGGCCGTTGAGGTATAGAGTCAGGCCCCCAACATACATACATACACAATTTAGTCTTACCTGTATAGCAGGCACTATGACTCAGAAGTCTGCAAATTTTTAAAATTCTCAGTCTGCACTATGGATTTATTTTTTTAAGGAAAAAAACATTAAATATAGTCAAATCTACATTTTTTACTATTTGACTTCTCTTCCTGCCCTTACTCTTAGGAAGTCTTTTCCTAATTTCTTACCAGCTAAATCCTTGTTTTCTAAAGTATAGCATACATGCCAGTGAAGATATTATATGGTACACAGACCTTTTTATTTTTATTTATCTTTTTTTTTAGAGACAGGGTCTTGTTCTGTCTCCCAGACTTGAGTATCATGACTTGATCATAGCTCACTGCAACCCAATTCGTGGGCTCAAGCAATCCTCCTGGTTCAGCCTCCTGAGTAGCTGGTACTACAGGCACGTGCTACCACACCCAGCTAAATTTTTTTTTAATTGTTTTGTAGAGATAGGGTCTCACTATGTTGTCCAGGATGGTCTTAGACTCCTAGCCTCAAATGATCCTCCCAAAGTGCTGGGATTACAGGCATGAGCCACCGTGCCAAGCCTCTTTTTTAATTTTAATAGTTATATGTACTGTACTTATTTTAATGTGTATTAGGAAAAAATACCTAACACTCAAAATCAAGAGAGCATGTGGCTCATATCTATAATCCTAGGACTTTGGGAGGCGACGGTGGGAGGATTGCTTGAGGTCAGGAGTTCAAGATCAGCCTGCACAAGAGCAAGACTCCCATCGCCACAAAAAATTTAAAAATTAGCCAGGTCTGGTGGTGTGCATCTGTAGTCCCAGCTACTTAGGAGATTGAGGCATAAGGATTGCTCAAGCCCAGAAGCTTGAGGCTACAGTAAGCTATGATGACACCACCTCACTTTAGCCCAAGTGACAGAGCAAGACCCTGTCTCAAAAAAAAAAAAAAACAAAACAAAAAAAACAGGCCGGGCACAGTGGCTCACGCCTGTAATCCTAGCACTCTGGGAGGCCAAGGCGGGCGGATTGTTTAAGCTCGGCAGTTCGAAACCAGCCTGAGGAAGAGCGAGACCCCGTCTCTACTAAAAATAGAAAGAAATTAGCTGGACAACTAAAAATATATAGAAAAAATTAGCCGGGCATGGTGGCGCCTGCCTGTAGTCCCAGCTACTCGGGAGGCTGAGGCAGAAGGATCGCTTGAGCCCAGGAGTTTGAGGTTGCTGTGAGCTAGGCTGATGCCACGGCACTCTAGCCCAGGCAAAAGAGGGAGACTCTGTCTCAAAAAAAAAAACCAAAAAACAAAAAACATAGCATGCATGGATACAAATGCTTAAGATACAGCTAAGTAAAAAAAATGGGCAGAGAAGAGTCCAACCAAAGAATAATACTAAATAATAGTGCAAATAATATGACAAGGAATAGCTGAAATTTGGAAAACAATGAATTAAGTTTTTGCATATTTTCTACTAATATTTTGTGGGCTTTTTCTTTGATTTTTGAGCTAGAGCTCCAATTGTTGTGTTTTTTTCCTCAAATTGCCAATTTTCCCAACAAAATTTGCTTCAAACAATTTTCCATTGATATGTAATGCTCTACTGCTATCTTTTAATAACTCTTTCTGCCTGCCATTTTCATATCATTTTAATCAATCATCTACAGTGAAAGAGCAGAAAGATAGAAACCAAGTCCTTACAGCATTATTTAAACCTTAAATTCAGTTGTGCCTTGAGTCAGGCTTACTATGAACTTTACAATAACATGAATCAATAACCACTATTTTCTTATGCCAATTTGGGATAAGTTTCTGTCACTTTTAACAGAAAAAATCATGATTGATTTTTTTTCCCTTGATAGCAGAAGGTACTACTAGGTCTTAATTCACCAGACCTCAAACATTCTTCCTGGCTTTGCACAGCATTTTGCATTAATGGGAAGTTTAACTCTTTCTCCTACCAGCTATAATCCTTCTCTGTCCCTAAATAGAGGTACTTGGTAGGGATTAATTATATCCTACTCTTTGTAAACTGCTATGTCATCTTTAACATCCAACCATCTAAATGCTACAGTATTCAGCCATTTTTGTCAAAATCAGTTACTCATCACAATACATCATTAAACCAGTCCAACACATCTCATTCAGCCATTCTTAAAGGAAATAACTTCTAAAAGGAAAGGACTTTCTGCCATAACCCACTTAGACCAAATACCAAGTTCTTTTAGCAGTCTTAGAATCATTTCTCTTGGTACTTTTTCCACAATAAATGCAGCTTTATAGAGTACCTTCTTGACTTTTTAACAATGTCAAGCTGATGTCCCTTCAGCTTATCAGAAGTCAATAGGGGATTCTCCCACCAAATAAATTCCTTGACAAATAGCTATTTTCTTCTGAGAAATATATTCTTAAACACCCATAAAGAGGACCTCACACATTTAATTGTCCTGGAGAGGGGCATAAAATGGTAGTTGCTTTCTAAACAGAGAGTGAAAATAGTTTAAGATTAGATTTTTTCAGGCAATTTGGGGATAAGAAATACAGTATAAGGATACAGTTTGGACTCAAATCCAGACACATTTAGTCTATTTGAATGGTGCTATGAACTGAATTGTGTCCTCCCAAAATTCAGGCATTGAAGCCTGGATTCACAATGCGATAGTATTTGGAGATGACGAACTTCGGGAGGTAATTGGGTCCTGAGGGTAGAGCCTACATGATGGGATTGGTGCCCTTATAAGAAGAAACACAAGAGAGATCTCTCTTGCTCGCCACCATGTGAGGACACAGCAAGAACATGGCTGCCTGTAAGCCAGGAAGAGGACCTTCACCAGGAAAAAAAATCAGCCAGCACCTTGATTTTGGACCTCCCAGCCTCCAGAACTGAAGAGAAGTAAGTCTGTTGTTTTAAGTCACCTAGTCTATCGTATTTTGTTACAGTAGCCACAGCAGACTAATACAGATGGTTTGTGGGAAGACAATATTTGAAAATACGATAAACTGGCATGGTTACCATATGCAAAGATCCTATTCTTTCATCTTTCTATCTTCTAAGAAATATAGTTAGAATATAGTCCCACCTGCCCTCACAGAAGGCAACAGACAAATAAAAAAAAAAAAAAATGAGCATTTTGCCTTCTTTCTTTCATTGTTGTTACTTACTTCTCATTCCATCATCCTAACCCAAATCTTCAGCTTCTTCTTATCATTTCTTCTCCACTTCAGTTTTTTTCTTTAAAGCTTATAGCTCACATTTACTCACCTTCACCTTAAGCAAAAGTAAGTGAATACGGCTCTTCATCTTCAAACTCCTAAAGGCAGTGGAGCACGATGGAAAGTACAAGTACACTACAGTACCAAACCCAGTTTTGGTCCTAATTGGATGTGTCTTCCTGGGAAATCATTACCCAGTCTATGCCTCAGTTTCTGTTTCCATAACATGAAAGTGTACTTTCCATATCAGTGGTCCATTGTTGTTCACTGATGGAGTATTCCTCCTTGGTGGAGAGAGCTGAAGCCCAGTGGGCCAGGAGGTGTGTGGGGCAAGGTGAGCCTGAACAAGTAGGAAGAGGCAGGACTATGTAAGGATTGTAGGCTACATACGCTGCCGAAGAATTTTTAACCTTAACCAAGTCAAAGGTACAGGCTGGGAAGGAGGGAGCTCAACGACTTCTGGTGAGGAGTTACAGGAACTGCAAATGCAACACAGAACTGCCTAGCAGCAGCAGGGAGGAAAAGGCAAGCTAAAGAGACGGCACAGGGCGCTGAGCATGATTATGGACAGAAATTTGAGAAATTAGAACTGTCAGAATAGCAGCAGTAGTAGCAGCAACAATGAGCCATATGTTCTTTAAATCACAAAAGTTAACTGGAGGGGAAGTCGAGTACATTACTTTTGCAATTTTTACCTAAGTCTAAAATTATCCTAAAAGTTTTTTAAAAAATAAGTGCTGGCACAGTGACTCACACCTGTAATCCCAGCACTCTGAGAGGCCGACATAGGAGGATTACTTGAGCCCAGGAGTTCAAGACCAGCCTGAGCAACATACTGAGACCTCGTCGCCACAAAAAATGTAAAAGCGGGGCGCAGCGGCTTGTGCCAGTAGTCCCAGCTACTTAGGTGGCTGAGGCAGGAGGATCACTTGAGCCCAGGAGTTCGGGACTGCAGTGAGCTATGATCACACCACTGCACTCCAGCTTGGGTGACAAAAAGGAGACCTGGTCTCAAAAACAAAAACAAAACACAGCCCTACCTAACAGTATATACAATAATTAACTCAAAGTGAATCAAAGACCTAAGTGTAAGAGCTAAAACTATAAAGCTCTTAGAAGGAAACACAGGAATAAATCTTCGTGATCTTGGATTAGCAATGGTTTCTTAGATATGACACAAAAAGTATAAAAAACCAAAGAAAACATAAATAAATTGTACTTCATCAAAATTTAAAACTTTTGTTTCAACAACAAAAAAAATTTTGTTGAAACCTAACCCCAAGGTGATGGTCTTAGGAGGTGGGGCCTCTAGAAGGCAATTAGGTCATAAGGGCAGAGCCCTCACGATTGGGATTTTCACTCTTATTAAAGAGACTCAAGAGAGCTAACTCATCTCTACTAACGTGTGAAGACACAGCTAGAAGGCGCCATCTATGAACCAGAAAGTGGGCCCTCACCAAATCCCAAATCAGCCAGTGCCTTAATATTGGATGTCCCAGACCTCAGAACTATGAGAAATAAATTTATGTTGTTTATAAGCTACCAGGTTTATGGTACTTTGATATAGCAGCCTGAACAGACTAAGACACAATTCATATATCTGATAAGGGTCTCGTATACAGAATACATAAAGAACTCTTACAATGCAACAATAAAAAGATAAATAACCCAATTTTAAAATGGGCAAAGAATCTGAATAAACACTTCTCCAAAAAAAAAACCAGAAAAATGGCCAATAAGCACATAAAAAGACACTCTGCAGCATTAGTCATTAGAGAAATGCAAATAACACATTAAGATACCACTGATATACACTAAGATGGCCACATCAAAAGGAAAGACAATAACAAGGGCTGGCAAGGATGTGGAGACACTGGAACCATCATATACTGCTGGTGGAAAACAGTTTGGAAGTTTCTCAAAAGTTACACATAGAGTTACCATACAGCCAAGCAATTTCACTGCTAGGTAAATATCTAAGAAAAGTGAAAACATATGTTCACACAAAAATTGTAGTAACATTATTCATAATAGCCAAAAAGTAGAAACAACCCAAATTTCCATCAAATGATAAATGAATAAACAAAATGCGACATAGCCATACAATGGTATATTATTCAGCCATAAAAAGGAATAAAGTACTAATACACACTAAGACATGGATGAACATTAAAAACATTATTTTAAGTGAATGAAGCCAGACACAAAAGGCCACATGTTGAATGATTCCACTCATATGAAATTTATATTAGGCAAATCCATAGGGACAGAAAGTAGATTAGTGGTCCCAAAAGGCCAGGGAGAAAAAAGAATGGGTATGTGGTTCCTTTTTGGGGTGATTAAAATGTTCTGGATTAGATAGTGACAATAGTTACACAATCCTGTGAAATACTAAAAACCACTGAATTGTATACTTTAAAAGTATGAATTTCATGGTATGTAAAAATCTGAATTTTAAAAAATGGAAACATAGGCACAACTAATAATGTAAACCTTAAAAAGGTATAAAATCAAAATTATGTCTCTCTTCTTACTGAGCTTGAGGTCTCCTTTCTCCAATATAATCATTATTAAACACTTTCTTATGTATCTTTCAAAGAAAAATTATGCATATATTTCTTCTTAATATAAATTTATATTCTTACTGTGTTGCACACTTTTTTTCCTTTTCAGTACATGATTAATTCTTTTTTTTGAGATAGAGTCTCGGTGTTGCCCAGGCTAGAATGCCATGGTATCAGCCTAGCTCACAGCAATCTCAAACTCCTGGGCTCAAGCCATCCTCCTGCCTCCACCTCCCGAGTAGCTGGCACTACAGGCACGCACCACCACACCTGACTGATTTTTCTATTTTCAGTAGAGATGGGGTCTCACTTTTGCTTAGGCTGGTCTCAAACTCCTGACCTCAAGAGATCCTCCCACCTCCACCTCCCTGAGTGCTAGGATTATAGGTGTGAGCCACCGCGACTAGCCTATTCATTAATTCTGAAGACGACTGAACTTTCCTGCTTTCACCCTTGCTCATGCTTAGGAACTGCTTCACCATTTTGAATCTGCCCATCAAATTTTATCCAGCATATGAAATAAGTGATTTCAATTGCCTCTTTGTGTAATTTCTGCAATTTTTTATTCAATGAATAAATGTGTGATTTCTTAAATTACGTAAGTTTAAATTTTTAATTATGTAGCCTATAAGGTTCAAATCAGTTTTCACCTTCCACCAGAAATTTTCACTTAGTCTCTGGACCTCTTTCTATCTGCTCTTATTTATCTCTTCAGTTAAATTCCTAGAGAGCAAGGATTCTCATGTCTTCATCCTTTGCACGTTAGGTGCTAATAAACACATTACAACTCATATGCTTAATCAGTCAGCATTAATCCGGGTCTTTGTTGCAGCAGCTGAACTAATATGATAACCAGTACATCAATCTCTTTATGTGATCTGTAATCAAGCTTAAAGCTATAAGACACAAAATACCATTCTCTGTATCGTTGCCTCTATTACATGGACAAAATAAATATACACAAATGAGTATTTTTTTTTTCTTTTTTGAGACAGAGTCTCGCTTTGTTGCCCAGGCAGCCTAGCTCACAGCAACCTCAAACTCCTGGGCTCAAGCAATCCTCCTGCCTCAGCCTCCCGGGTAGCTGGGACTACAGGCATGCGCCACCACGCCCGGCTAATTTTTTCTATATATATATATATTTTTTTTGTTTTTTTTAGTTGTCCAGATCATTTCTTTCTATTTTTTAGTAGAGACGGGGTCTCGCTCTTGCTCAGGCTGGTCTTGAACTCCTGACCTTGAGCGATCCACCCGCCTCGGCCTCCCAGAGTGCTAGGATTACAGGCGTGAGCCACCGCACCCGGCCCACAAATGAATATTTTTGCCACACATTTTCTATCACCTCCAAAATATAATTTTGTTTTAGATTTGAAATTACTCGGACTGTCCAATAAGAATAAATGGAATGATTTCATAGTTGAGTTGGCAAGGTACTGATGATATGCAGTAGGAATTCTAGCTCATTGGGCCAAAAGAGACAAAGCCCTTGAGATAAATTTATGCAAACAAACAACAAAAAAAAACCCAGGACAACTAACCTGGTGGACTGAGAGTAATCAGAAACACAAGCATGAAGTAATAAGCAGAAGCAAAAAGAATGATAAGGATGAGAGCACAGGCTCATCATAGGAAAGATTAGCTGTGCTAGGTGTTACAAATAAAAATAGCACATGAAGAGCTGGGTTGATAGCTTGTAAAAGATGGTGAAAAAAAAAGCTGGCTTGAGGCTTCCCTGAAAAAATGACATTTAAGGTAAGCCATGAAAATAAGTTAACTAGACTCTACTGGGTAGTAAGAGGGGGCGGGTATAAGCACTCTTTGAAGAGAAAAGTATGCTTGAATGTCATGTAATGACGTCAGGCTACGTAGGATTCACTTTAGAAAAGCTGTGAGAATCCACTTGTGTTCATCTAAGATTCCACCATAAAACTAGCCTGATGTGGACAGTAGTCACCCTTTGTGAGAGGGGAGATTAACGGTCATTACCGAAAAGGGACATAAGGAAGTTTCTAGGGCAGTTGTAATATTTTGTTTCTTATCTATATGGTAGTTTTATGGGTATTTTCACTTTATGAAAATTTACCAAACTACAGACTTTGAATTTGTGCACTTTATTGTATGTATGTTATACTTCAATAGAAATATTACTAATTTTAAAAAGCGGAAAAAATGGCCTGACATTACAGTATCAGGGTAGGCTGAGCCTTGAACTCCAGCTCATTCAAGATCTAAGCTAAATTATACTACTGGAAAACTTGATCAGTTTGGACATGGAATGAACAGTGAAGCACTTCTCTTAAAAAAAGGTAAAGCTTAGATGTAATTGTCCATGTTTCATATCATTCATCGGTAAACACAAAAAGAAATAAAACATTTATGAAAGTGATAACTGGACAAAAGCATGTCTCAGATTATCTCCAGACTGAGACTATATAATTTCATAGCAAAATAAGAAGTTAGTAACACTAAAGAAGGCTTTATAAAATCTGGGGGCCTAAGAGGCTCAGAAGTCACTAAGGCCTTAACCCTCAAATCACAGAATTATTATCAAGATACTATAAAGTGCTACTAGTTCACGAGGAAATTTAAAGGCCACTGTAAGTACCCTGTGCTCTCTCCTATCATAATGGCCTATCTTCCCTGATAGATTGATTGTAAGCTCCACAGAGGGAGAATTAAGGCTATATGTCCAGAACATACTAGTCTCTGGAATATGATAGCTGTCCAATAAATATCTGTTGAATAACTGGCTCAATGAGATGGCACAGTAACAAACAATTACATATAAGGCCCATTTTGATTAAAGCAGTAAACCTGGTGAGGATCAAATGCTGAAGCTATGGGTTACCCAGTTTAAGAGGGAAAGAAACAAAGCAAACAACTCTACACACTACTCCCCTTATCCTTCTCAAAAGAATAAGCAGAAACTTTGCTAAGATTAAAAAAAACTGTGGATCCAGATGGGAAGGAACCAGCGAAAGAACTCTGGAAGTATGAAGACTCAAACAGAAAGCACACCCCCAAAGAGGAACAACAGCTCCCCAGCAATGGACATTAACCAAACTCAGAACACTAAAATGACAGAAGAAGAATTTCAAACATGGATTGTAAGAAAACTGAATGATATCCAAGAAAAAATGGATAACCAACACAAAGAAACCACAAAAAAAAATCCAGGACTTGGAAGAAAAATTCACTAAAGAAATTGAAATATTAAAGAAAAATCAAACCGATCTCCTGGAAATGAAGGACTTACTCAGGGAACTACAAAACACCGTGGAAAGCCTCAAGAACAGGGTAGATCAAACACAAGAAAGAATCTCAGAGATTGAAGACAACTCCTTCTAATTAAATAAGTC
>RJWJ010007846.1:0-55755 GCA_004363605.1 Indri indri | reverse complement strand
TGTCCTTTAGTTGTTGATTTGCCCCCCCATCCCCCTAATCCCTAGAGAGTATTTCTGCCATGTGATCAACTTAGTGTTGATCAGTTAGAACCAGTTAGATGCAGATTTTTTTTAATTGCATGAAATCAAATGATGTGGAGAATAGAAACTGCCTTGTATCAACCAATTTTCACTAGTTAGCATGTTTTATTTATTTTTTAATGATATGTCAAACTTTTATTAAAACAATTTAAAATACAATTTGCCAATATGTAGAAATCTAAAAAACCCATCCCTTTTCAACTCTCCCCTGTGGCATTTTTTATTTTAACATATTTCACCCTAAAAATGGAATAATATGTTATGTTAACACTATTTAGATTTATAATAAGTTCTTTTATTCATAAATAATAGTTTCAGTTATGTAAGATTTAATGATCTTTTAAAAGTCATATTAATGTCTGAAACTTTTAAACTACAGAATAAGGTTAATAAGGTACAAATTAATAGCCATCTGTTTTGAAGGGAGGAAGTTAATAATTTAATATAGTGGCTAATAGAATCTGAGTAGTGATTGTTTTGCAAATTATGATTTTGAAAGTGCTTATGTTTATATTGTGCTTGATCATAGTATAGTATTTTGGAAACTTAAAAATTTAATAATATTATCAGTTAAAGCAACACATAAAAATTAGTCTCATAAGAAAAGAATATTAAAATAATTTAAAATATCTTTTTATTAACTATGAAAATGAAAATGAATATAAGTAATTTTTATATCATTCTTTTCTAGATTTATTATCTAGGATTGATTTGGATGAACTAATGAAAAAAGATGAACCACCTCTTGATTTTCCTGATACCCTGGAAGGATTTGAATATGCTTTTAATGAAAGTAAGTGATGTATGTTATATGCCAGATTTATTTAACAATGTTAATAGAATTATAAGACCGATATTATTTGCTACTTTTCAAGGCCAGCTAGAATGTTTTATGTATTTCTTTTGAGAAATAATGACTTATCCTTGCATGGTGAAATTCTTCACTCAAGTGAAGTGTCACCAAGTAACAATTTCCCATAGTTGTCAAGTCAGGCAAACTAATGGACATGAATTTGATTCAGCATATGCATTTCAACCTTGAGCATTCAACTCCCTGGTATACAACTGGAACTCCTAATTAAATTATATAGAAATATAAAAAAAGAAATATACTACTGTTTCACATGTTATTTAAAATGAAGTGACTGGCAATAATTATCTGTGACAATATTTTAAAGCAATTTTCCATGATTTTTCAGACAAAATCCTTGTTTTAAAATTTATTAATTAGATTTTGAATAAAATAACCTTTACACTTGGGATGTAGAGGACCATACCCTAGATTGCAAGGATGTTTCTGGAACAAAGAATCAGGATTCATTGAATTATTAATACACCGTTAAACTTGAAGGGTAGTGGTATTACAGGATAGGTAGCATTTGTTCTAGTTTTCTGTGTGTTGCTCTGCATCAGCTGAATTGGTTCTCTGTCATCATCGTATTAGTGGATATCCATTTACAACATCAGTTATAATAAGTATTAGGAATTATAGTGACAGTCTGTGAACTAGGATTTTAGGTGAGTTTAAACAGAAGATCCTAGAAACTTTGATCTTTTACATTAATTTTCGTATTTTTTTTAATAAAGGATATTTTATGCCAGTGTGTGTTCAAGTAGTAATATTTGTTGCCTGGAGGGGAAGAGGGGATAAAGCAATAGGCCTTTGCTCTATTTCTCTCCTGATACCCCTGAAGAAAGAGTCCTGTCCTGGGGACAGGTGGCTTAGTCTTTTCTCTTTGTAAATATGGTGATAATTGACTGATTTAGTAAATAAAGACTAATATTTGCTACGAGGAGAGGTCCTTATCTGTGGAATACTTTCAGCAGGATGACTTGTTTAGCATTTCTCATGGTAAAGAAATGTATAGCCCTTTGGCTATATGAGAAATATTTCTCTAAAGAATATGACATAAGCAATACAACTCTTTGGCACATCAAACGGAAATATTTATGACCAAAACGCTCACCAGTGTGTGAGGGCATCTGTATGCCTCCTTGAGAGACCTCACCTACTCTGAGCCAGAAAGTGCTATCCAGTGAGAGGAAGGGACCTGGGGGAAATGCCAGGATGTTCCAGACCTCTCCCTGCTTTGCCTGTGTTGCTTGATTTCTTGTACCCTTGGAATTATTAGTCAAGCTTACTCGGTATCAGTGAAGATCTCTGATTTTGTGACAGTCCAAACCTTTGTTAGCTCACTGCCTTTCTCCAGTTTCCATATATCCTACCTATATTTCAAGGCCTACCTTGAGAACTCTCACTGAAACCTTCTGAACTTATTCTAGCCATTAGGGATTTTTTGTTTTTCTAAAATCATTCTAGACTTTATTGTCTACATGGATGGCCCGGGACAGTTTTTAGATTGTTGACCTACATCATTCTTGTTTGTTTAATTTCCTGAAATTGCTTAACTTTTTAATATTTATGCTTTTTTACCTCAGGTAGCCCCTAAGCTTCTTGAGTACTATGACCATGTTCATGACAATAGCCAGTAGAGATCTTTATACATACTAGGCCTTAAAATATTGTTAGTTTGTTTTAGAGAGATGAAGATCAAGAAGAATAGCCTTTGAGTACTTAGGGATCATTCTTTTATAATATTTATATGTTTGCATCATACTGGAATTTGAAGGAAAAAAAGTCTAAACTGTTCTGAGAAAGTTATTTTAAATTCTTATCAGACACTGTTGGTTGTACTGTTTATATTATTGTAAATGCACTTTGAATTACAGCAATACTGTTTGTTTATCTTCTTAGAGGGGCAGTTAAGACACATAAAAACTGGGGAACCATTTGTTTTTAACTACCGGGAAGACTTGCACAGATGGAACCAGAAAAGATACGAGGCTCTGGGAGAGGTATGTCAGACACACTTCTTTAATTTTGTTTTTCCCAATTTTAAATACTCAGAGTAAAGGTTTTGAAGATGCAGCAGTTCGTGCACTCTTTCTACAAAAAGAGATTTAAAAAAGGTTTTTGCTTTTTTTGTTTGATTATTTTTAGTGGTTATGTTAGAAACATATTCTCAGTGTAAACATTTCTGTTTTTACAGAGATGAGGTGGTCTTTGAGACAATAGTCTGCCATCTCCTCAGGCTGCAAGCGCTTGAATAAACCACCTTTCCTTCACCAACAAAAAAACAAAGCCAAACAAAAAGTTTCTGTTTGTAGAAAAATATATCCTTTCCATGACCTTAATATTTTGTATTGAGTCATTCATTAGGGATATAAATTGATGCCAAATTTTAATTAAATTTTTAAAAATGTTTTTAAGAGGTTGAATCCCCCACTGTGCCAGGAGGAATAAGTGTTCTTTTAAGTGTATATTTACATGAAAAAGATTGATATTTGGCTAATAAGTTGAAACTAACCTACTTACCTTTGACTTGATAAAGGATTAGGTCTCGTGAACGTTAGGTGCTTCACATGGTACCACTTACAGGAACCTTCGAAAATGTCATTTGTCATCTAGGCGGATGTTTTGATAAAGCCAAAAGTTTTACTCATTCTGTGTTATGTTAAGTCTTTATTTTTAATAAAATGCATATGGACACATTTGTTTAGTGTGATAACTAGACAGGTACTTTACTTTTCTGAGGAAAAGTTGAAATTTCTATATTCCTTTTTGGCTTTTTATTAAAGTAATAAAAATGAACTACTTGGTTAGATACTTGCATAAAGAATATATGCTAACATAAATAATAGCATAAAGAATATATAATTTTCTGGGAAACAATTCTTGGATCTCTTGCATTTCTGTGTGTCTCTGAGCAAAGGCTTTGACAGCTTGTGTTCTGGACTATCTCTTCAAGGAAATTTATATAGGAAACAGGCTTGAAAGATAGAGATTGTGTCTCCCTCCAGGGTAGTGGGAAGATTTATTTGCTGTCCAACATAATAAAGATAATACTCCTTGCTTCCCCACTGATGGCAAAGGAAAGCAGGTTTTCTAGCAGTCCCCTTATAAGATTGGATTTCCTAAGTTTGAGGTTCCTCAATTCTGATACAATCCTACTGCATGCTCAATGTCCTCCTGGGCCTGTCTGCACTGCCTCTTTGGGATTTGAGGGGCAGGAGGAACAGATGAAAACATGAAGCTCATGCTGCCTGCTGTACCCTGATTAGGGTAAAGTCATTTGTTTCTGACCCAGGAGTCTAGTGTCTCCTGGAAGCATCCATGAAACTATGCAGGCTAACTTGTTAGCTTGCAAACAGTGTAAAATCTGACAGTTAAACACCCTTCTCATTTCTTGATAGTGTTCTCCAGCATTGATAACTTAAGTATATTCAATGCCCTGAATAAAATCTGTTGCACATTAATAAAAAACTTTACCATTTCCACTTAAATTATATGCTGCAAACTGGTAACATTCTAATTACAGAATAACTATATCATAATGGCCTTAGGAGTTAGTATCTATTCTTTGTTTTTAAGTGGGGCTTACATTTTACTCTTTTCCATAAGCCATGTGCACCAGCTTACATGGACAGGTTGCTATTCCCCAAACATACCTTGTCCTTTTTGGCACCTGCATCTTTTATACTATCAGCTTGTATCCTCAACATCATCTGTATCTAGCTAGTATGTCTTATTAGATCATTCCATGTGAAAATGATTTATTTCTTATAAGATCTTATACCTAGTTCTTTGGATACATGGAGGGCCACAGATTTATTCTTACTGGACCTTAGTCCACAGGAATCAAAATATTTTCAGTTTTCACTTTGATGATTATTTATATGGTGAGAGCATATTATTCAGTATTATCTGTATTACTACCACCTGTGCCTGCATTCACATTTGTGTTTATGATCAAGTTAAACCTCAGTGATCACCCAAAATCACAGCATTTAACTTTTAATGCAGTGTTTCTTAAATTTAGATCAGTGAACCCCTCAGCTTTAACTACGAGTCCCTTTTCTTTCGCAATACATCGATCAAAAGTAAACATACTTTCCTATTATAAAACTCAGCACAACAAAAGACCCAGGGGTTGGAGAGGGAAAATCTTGTTGTTACAGTATTTGTTTCATACCATCTTGTTTTTCGCATCATGTTTAGAATACTTGTTTTAGTTGTTAATTTCACTTTTGAGGATTATTAATTAAATTCCATTTCCTATATCTTAGGAGTGAATTGTACAAGTTCTAGTCATATGTCAATAATGACATAGTTTTCATTATAGTGAATTAGTTTGTTTGGAGTTTATGATAGTAGGATAATGCATCTGTGGGCCTGTCTTTTCATTAATATTCCTTAATTTCTATTTCTGAGCCATGCCTTCAAGTTAAATTTAACCAATTTACTATTCTTCATTTACACCTTCTACTTTTACACTGTTTTCTCCCTTTGGAATGCACTTCCTTTCTTGTCACAATAACCCACCTCCACCTGCCTTCTGGTTTTAGCTCAGATGTTTCCTCCTTTAGGAACAATTCTCTCATTTCCTCTGCTACAATCTTTCTTTCTTGTCATTTCCCTTTTTCCCATTCTATATTTCTGTCTATCTTGTCTTATACAAAAAATGATTTAAGGCGACATTAAACATGAATGCCATTCAGCAAGACTTAAACGTAAATAAGAAATTAGAGTAAAAAAAAAGAAAATGTTAGTAAACTAAAGGCATGAGTTTACTATATTTCTCTTATGCTACTTATCACCCTGCATTACATATTTTTAATGCATGTTTTTTAAGCAGTTTGGGGGAAACTGAATTTTCACGATATTTGTTGAACAATAAATGTGATACAAATATGTAAACTGTTTAATATAAATTTTGGATCTATGCATTTTAGAGAATTTCTTAATGTTAGGAATTTAAACATAAAGATGTATATTTTCTTATTGGAAGAAAGGAAAATGATAGTAATTTTCCTGTTTGTAAAGCTAAACAATTTTTAATTATTTCAATTTGTATTTGAGATCTAGTTCACAATACTTGATAAAAATAGACTATATGTATATATGGCATAATCTATTGGAAAATTTTAACTTGCATCTTAACTTCAGACTTTTATCATTATAATTCAGAAAAACATAAGTTCTTGTATAACTATCCATAGTTCCTAAAAAACAAATAAACCTTTGTATTTAAATTCTGGAAATAACTTAGTGCTTTATGATACCAATAAGGTCTCTCCTTCCATTAAACAAGAACCTGTGGAAAGAATCTTACCAAGTCCTGAACATAGAAGCACTGTGAAACTCTGCTCTCTTCTCATTGGTGGTCATAGGGGAGAATTCAGAAGATAGTGCAAATTTGTGTTTACTACCTGAGATCCTTCCTTAATAAACAGCTCTTGGTATGCTTAAGATTGAAGGTTTAAGGAAACACATTTTGACTTCAGCCAGCAATCTAAATGAAAACCCCTTCTGTTTTTTTTTTTTTAGCATTTTCCTACTGAATATCGAGTTTTGTCTTTAGCTGAGAGCTACTATATATGTTTCACAACTGTTGTTTTAGTTTATGTTTATTTCTTTCTTAAGGAGATTATTATAGCAGTCATTCAGCAGAAATTGTTTTTAAGACTTGCTCCTGAAATGCTCTATCATTTCTATGTAAATTAAACTTATTGTGTAAGTAAAATAAACTGAGATGTCAGTTTGTTTTTAGAATGCAGTGCCATAATACACAAAAGAATACTCTATACATTCACACAGTTACATTTTTATAGTCAAACAAATGCTTTGCTAATATGTATATATTTTTATACTATCCATATATAGCTCGAAAAAATTCATAGCCCTTAATAAGTTCGGATGATTTCTCTAAATTTAGAAAGATACTATTGGCTTAAGGAGGTGGGAGAGTGTTGTGAAAGGGTTATTTTCAAAGTAGACGTCTTTACTGTGAGTGTGTGTGTGTATGTGTTGAATGCCAAGAAATAATGTTGCTGTTAGAGAAAAAGTAGAAAGGCTGTCATGTTAGGTAGCAAATAGGATGGTAGAAACAGCACATGACTTGTGAAATTTTCTTAACTATTTCTTTCATGTCAATACTGAATTATGGTTAAATGGAGAATTTATAATCCAGAAGAAATTACAATGAAAAAATTTTATTGTCTTGCCTAATTTTGGTTTTTGCGTTTTCTTTGATATATGTCTTGATATCTTCTTTAAGAATTAATAAATTATCTATGTGCATAGGAAAAGAAGAGCAGCAATTAGCTCGTCTTAGGAGCTTGGCTCTTTATTAATGGATAGGATCACACTTAAAAAAACAACTGAGGGTATAATTTTCTTCTCTGGTCTTAAATTAGTAATATGTGTCTTCTGAAATAGTAAAAAATTGCTGAAAAATATTATACTTTTTTTTATAAAGTGAGATTTATTAAAAAATGTAGGCCAGTAGTGTCTTATAGGATTTCTTCAATGGCCATTTTCAGGTATTTGAAATTAGGAACAACTTAAATTAAGGAAGAATGATAGAAATTATCATTATTTTAATACTCAAATAGTTAAGTATATTGTGATTATCTGTGTATAATACCTTCATATAATGTGAAATTCATGCATCTTATATTGGCCATCAGGAGATCTGAATCCTAGTTCTGGCTCAGTCATATCTGTGCGACTTTAGAAGAATAATATTTGCAAGCCTCTACTGTAAAATGAGAATAAAATTATTTGTATTGTTGTGAAGAATAAGTAAGATAGGTATGTATGATATCATTTTGTGATCTTTAATGTGTCATACAAATATTAGCATGGAAAGAAAATAGAACTCTATTGTTTAAGAAGATTTCAAATTTATCTTTATTGATATTATCAAGGTTTAATTTTCTGTTTCTCTCTCCGTTCTCTGTC
The DNA here is from genome assembly GCA_004363605.1 of Indri indri. Classification (NCBI taxonomy): domain Eukaryota; kingdom Metazoa; phylum Chordata; class Mammalia; order Primates; family Indriidae; genus Indri; species Indri indri. Next base: position 47,870 of record RJWJ010007846.1, on the reverse strand, counting down.
TACTTATTATTACTTACATCATGCTTATCTTTCCATAGCAGAGATGAAGAAATGACCATTGGCCCAGAGTTGGTTAGCAGCCTCCATTGCCTTCCATCTCTCTCTAGTATCCATTCCTACAAACGGAATACTAACTCTAGGATGGTATTAGTAATCAGACATCTTAGAATTTAAAAATTTGTCACTGAAAAAAAATTTTTAAATAAAAGGGCTTAAGGAAATAGGTTCATTCCCATTTTGCTCTTCTGCCTTCTGCCAAGTAAGGACACAGTAAGAAGACCCTCACCACATACTGAATACTGGCACCTTGATCTTGGACTTCCCTGCCTACAGAACTATGGGAAATGAATTTCTGTTATTTATTTTTAAAAAATAATAATAAATGTCACAATCCTTAAAAAAAAATAAAAATTCATCACTGAAATAATTTTCTGTGTTCTGTGGTTGAGAAAAACTGTAAGCCACTTAAAAAAATGGGGCATTGACATATGAACAGACACACAGATCAATTGAATAGAATACAAATTCCCGAGATACACAGAAAACCCAAATACACATGGAACTATAAGTTAACCTTCACAGAAAGGTGAAATTGAATCAATGGGGGAAAAGGGACTTTTAGTAATTGAGAAATAATTATCCATAAGAATATAAAATTTGACTCTTCATCAAGGTGTACACCAGAATGAACTCCAAATGAATCAGAAATTTAAATGCAAAAAATGCAATAAAACCTACCAACCCCGTAGCACTGATTATGGTCTTGAAATACCAACCTAGTAGCAATGGTTGTGGTTTTTAAATTCTGTTTCCCATTAAAACAACCTGAGTTCTTTGAGAAAATGTCTGATTTCTCTGGGGCAAGAAGTGAATGTTCTGAACCTGGAATGTCTTATCTAATCAGATAGCAAGGAAGCATCCAAAGACTTCTTGCTTATCTAAAAACTGAAAAGAAAAAGACCAAAAAAAAAAAAAAAATCCAAACTTAAAAAAACTCAACAATGAGTAAAAGGCATGAATAAGCAGTTCACAGTGAAAGAAATGCAAATATCCTTTACACATATGAAATTATGTTTAACTTCACTCATAATGTTTAACTTCATTTAGTAGGTGAAGCTGTAGAGAAATAGGACCTCTCATGTTGCTGGTGGGAGTGTAAAATAATAAATTCCTTTAGAGGAGAAATTGCCAGTGTCTTAATGAAATTACATGTGCATGTGCCCTTTTGTAAGAGAAAGGAGGGGGAAGAAATACACATATTTGTTCTTGGTTTATTTTTGGGAAAAAAGCCAGAAGGATAAACTCAAAATTAATAATAACATATATCTAAGGGGAATGTGGAGGAGTGGGTTGAAGGGATGGCATTGTGAATTCTCTAGTATTATACTTTTTCGTATAGTTTCAGTTTTTGAACCATGTACACAGTTTGATATGTTAAAAAAACATAAAATTGAAAAGGAAACAGATGAGCCTAATGGTATATCTAGTTGGAAACATAACCAAGCAGAGAAAAAAATTATTTCAAATGTTTTGGATATAGTACTTTGTACTTCGTTTGTTGGATATATCCCAAGAATAAGAAGAATGGCCAGTGGAATGTAACATTAAAATTAACTTGGTGGTTTTACTGTTACAGTGATATTGGTATAATAATTTTGAAATAATTTTATGAATGTGGTATATTAAAACAAATAAATATGTAAATGTAATTATGAACCAAGATTTTCAGGATTAAAGATATATGAACATAAAATCAAAGCAGTTAAGAAAACCCCTTAAAAATTAAATTTGAGAATGTCATTATAAACTCATCATATTTTAAAAATATATTTCCTAGTTCTACTCCCTGAAAGATCCTGGAAGTACTGTCTCCCTAGTAGCAGTGAGTCTGCCTAGTGGTAAGATTTTGGTTTCTAAATGCATTGCTTAGTAAAAGGAGCTAGAGCTCCTTGGAGAAAAGGCTGTTTCCAGATTTGCAACCAGGACAGTATAAGATGAACTTGGGACATGATGTTTTGCCAGAAAGCAAGTACTCAGTCTAATGGAAGCATGTGAAAGGGATAGAGGAACTAATATGGAAGGGCTTCTTTTGGCCAAAATTGGGACAATTTGAGGATAAAACTGAATGAAGGTTTTAATTAATTATAAAATATTTAATAAAGTCATGATTCCTAATCTTTTAAAATACAGCCAATTTTCCATTTTCAGATGAAATTTATCTGAAAATTGGTAATCAAAAAGAAAGAATTAAGCAGCTGGCCTTTTAATGAGTTACTGTAGTTCATTTGTAGGTGAAGAAGAAATGTTCTTTATCAAAGAATACAGGCTGATGAAAGCAAAAAATTTGATAGAATTAGAAAAATCAACATTTTGCTCCATGTGGTAGGCATACTTCTAAACATCCCTCGAAATGCCAGTTTCCTGCTTATTTTATTAAACATGAACTTAGGTACTACTGTGAAGGGACTTTGCACATACAATTAAGATTACCAGTCAGTTGTCCTGAACATGAGGGGATTATCCCATGTCTTAGTCCATTTTGTGTTGCTCTAACAGAATACCTGAGACTGGATAATTTGTAGAGAATAGAGGTTTATTGGCTCACAATTCTGGAGGCTGGGAAGTCCAAAAAGCATGATGGTGGCATCTGCTTGGCTTCTGGTGAGGGCCTCATGCTGCATCATAACACAGCAGAGAAATGGAAGGGGAAGTGGGTGTGCCAGAAGGGCAAACTCTCTTTATAACAACCTGCTCTCTCCAGAACTAATCCATTCCCACAAGAACTAATCCATTCCTGAGAGAACCAACTCAGTCTCAAGAGAAAGGCATTAGTCTATCTTAACAACCTAATTAACAACCTCTTAACAACTTCTTAAAGGTACCACTTCCCAGTACCTTTACATTGGCAGTTAAACTTAAATGTCAGTTTGGCTGGGGACAAATTACATCCAAACCTTAGCGTTCCACCCCTGTTTTCCCAAAACTCATATCCTTCTCACATGCAGAATATAATCATTTCATCCCAATGGTCCCAAAAGTCTTAACCCATTCCATCACCAGCCCAAAAATTCAAAGTCCAAAGTCTCATCTAAGGCTCAAGGCAAACTACTTCCAGCTGTGAGCCTATGAAAAAACAATTAATGTATTTCCAAAATACAATGGCAGGACAGGCATAGGGTGAACATTCCCATTCTAAAAGGGTGGAGAGAGGCAGAAAGAAAGGAGTAACCAGACCAAAGCAAGTCCAAAACCCAGGAGGACAGACATTAAATCTTAAAACATCAGAATAATCCTTCCATGTGCCACCTCCTGGACACACTGGGGTAGGCAGTGGGATCCCAAGGCCTTGGGAAGTCCTGCCCCCAAGGGTTTGCTGGGCGGAGCCCACATGGCTGCTCTCTTGGGTTGGGCTTGCAGCTGGTGCCTGTGGCTTTCCCAGGCTGGTGTTACATGCAGCTGGTGATTCTACAGTTCTGGGATCTTGATGGTGGTGGTCTCACTACCATGGCTCTACTAGGCATGCTTGTGGAGACTCTCCGTGGGCGCGCCACTCCTGCAGCACGTTTCTGCCTGGGCTCCCAGGTAGTGTGATACATTTTTTCCCCCCTCCTCTATTCTTTAAAATCTAGGTGGAAGCGGCCATGACCCCACAGCCTGTGCACTCTGTGTATCTGCAGAGTCAGCACCATGTGGACACTGCTATGGCTTATGGCTGTGCCTTCCAGCATGTTGGCACAAGCTGTATCTGGGTTCACTTGAGCCATGGCATGGTGCCGCCAAGGTTTACCGTTTGTACCTTTTGGAGCAGCAGGTGTAGCCATACCTGGGAAGGCTGAGCAGTGCTGTGCTGGAATTTGAGGAGCAGATGCTTGAGAGGCAGCCTCAAAGATCTCTGAAATGCCTTTGGGGCCTTTTACTCATTGTCTTGATGATTAGCACCTGGCTCCATTTTAGCCCTATTAATCTCCTTAGTTAATTGTCTCTGGGCCACACCTTGGTTTCCTCTTCTGAAAATGCTCTTTGATTCTTTATTGTATACATGACCAGGCTGGGAATTTTCCAAAATTTTGCACTTTGCTTCCCTTTTCTCTATCAGCTCACTACAAGCAGTTAGCAGCCTGAGTGCTTTGCTACTTAGACATTTTCTTCACCGCATGTACTATTCCATCACTCTTCAGTTCTGCTTTCCACAAAGCCCTAGGGCATGGGTACACTGCAGTCAAGTTCTTTGTTACAGTATAATAAGGATGGCTGTTATTTCAGTTACTGGAAAGATATTCCTTGTTTCTATTTGTGACCTCATCAGAATGGCCTTTATTGTCCATATTTCTATTAGCATTCTGGTTACAACCACTTAACCAGTCTCTAAGAAGTTCTAGACCTTCCCTAGGCTTTTCATCTTCTGAGCCCTCACCGGAATTACCCTTAGTTCTCCGTTAATGGCAATATAGTTTTTCTAGCCTGTTCCTCCATATTCTTCCAGCCACTACCCATCACCCACTTTCGAAACTGCTTCTACATTTTCAGGTGTCTGTGTAACAATACTCCACTCCTCAGTACCAATTTTTTGTCTTAGTTTATTTTGTGTTGCTGTAACAGAATACCTGAGACTAGGTAATTTCCCAGCTCATGATTCTGGAGTCTGGGAAGCCCAAGAAGCATGCCACTGGCATCTGCTTGGCTTCTGGTGAGGGCCTTGTGCTGCCTCACAACAGGGCAGAGAAGTGAAAGGGGAAGTAGGCATGCCAAAAGGGCAAAACAGGAGAGGCACACTCCATTTATAACAATCTACTCTCCTGAGAGCTAATCCATTCCTGCCATAACTAATTCATTCCGTCAACTAAACCAGTCTCACGACAAAGACATTAATCTATCTTAACCTAATCACCCCCTAAAATCACCTCCCAACACAATTACATTGGCCATTAAATTTCTACATGAGTTTTGGCGGGGACAAACCACATCCAAACCGCAGCATACTAGATTATCCAGGTGGACCTTGTACAATCACAGAAGCCATTAAAAGCAGAAGAGCAAGGCAGATGAGTCAGTTACAGAGATGTAACCACAGAAGCTGAAGAGATTCCAAGCATGAGAAGGATTCCATGCACTATTGCTGGCACTGAGATGTAGGGGCCCATGTGTAAGGAAAGACCAAAGAGAGAGAGGCTTCTAGGAGATAATAGTGTCCCTCAACTGACATCCAGCAAGGAAATGTGGATCTCAGTTCTATAGCTTTAATGGACTGGGTTTTGTCAACAACCTGAATGACCTTGGAAGCAGACTCTTTTCAGAAAGTCCTGGTAGGACCTCAGCTGACTAACATCTTGATTTTGGCCTTCTGAAGCCTGGAGCAGAGAAACCAATAGAACCAACCCAGACTTCTGATCTATAAATTGTGAGATGCTAAATTGTGTTGTTTGTTACAGCAGTAATAGAAAACCAATAGACAACTCTTCAATGAAATAATTGATTCAGATAAGGATCATTAATGGTTGCTAATTCCTTTAGGTGAAAGGATGCGAGGGAAGAGAATATTTGCACCGTACCACAATATCACCTGACAGATTTCTTGCTATTGTAAAGGGAAAAATATGTATCTTAAAATAGCGATCTAGCTATTAGTACTTTACCTAAGTGAACAAAGTATCTCTAGTGACAGAACAGTCTGACGTGTTTTCTGATGTAATGCAGTTTGAAGCCACAGCATTAACTGAATATTCTTGTTATATATAAATTAAAACTGACTCCAATCAGACCTTTAAGTTTATCTTCTAATTTTCATGAAAGACAGGGGATAGATGAAAAGTTAAATGACACCACAAGGACACAACTAGGCAAATCTAGAGCATGGGACATACTAAAAGATACTTGATCTGGTCTCATCAAAAAGTGAATGTCATAAAAATATTAAGATGTTTGCGTTGAAAATCAGGGAGATTGTTGTATATGAAAATGACCAAGGAGATATAAGAACTAAATGCAATGTGTTAACTTTGATGGGATTTTGGTTTAAAAACTAATAATATAAAACAAAAATACCTATGCATTTTAGGGATAATTGGGGAAGCATTGTTAATTTTCTTAAGTGAGATAATGATATTATGGTTATATAGGGAAATGTTCTTCTTCTTGGGAGATACATGTAAACTATTTAGAGAGAAAGTCATGATGCCTGAAAGTTATTTTTAAGTACTTCTTTTAAAAGAGAGAAAAAACACAGAAATAAAAAGAAGCATATATGGCAAAATGTTAACAGTTGTTCAATCAAAGTGGTAGGTGTAAAGTTGTTTATTGTACCATTTTTCAACTTTTCTGTTTGAAAATTTTCAAAATTAAATATTATGGAAAAAGAAGAATAAGGTCATAGGAGACTTGAAGGCAGTTCTTGTATGTGAGTGGGGATAGTTCATTGGCAGGCTTCACTTTAGTAACCTTGGACAGTACTGTTTTATTTCGGACCTTTCCAATACTAGAATTTGGAATACTTTTTTCTAGGGTAAAAACATCCATTCTAGCACTTGAGTTGTCTCCAAACAGTTTGTTCCACTTTTTTAGAGATATTTTATACATTATTTTGCCTGGGTCATAAATGCCTGGCCTTCTGGCTGTACTGCATTTGGGGTCAGGGAGGGGATGGAATAGGTGAATGAGTGTTGTTACAGACAGTCCTCCATGAGTCCCTCATGTTCCTACATGTCTTACTGGGTATGCCAAGAATGCAAGGCCCTGACTGCTTTTTACCTGAATCGTTTCTCAGGGTTGTGTTTTTAGTGACAAATCTTGAAGAATGAGGGAATGTCTTTCTCTGGGACAAAGAGCAGGCTTGGTAACAGCTTGCTGTAAAATGGTAGGCTCCCAAGCTTGGTATTCCTCAGCTTTGACACAAACAACTGTGTGTACAGCATCCATCTGGGCTCATACCATATTATCCCCAAGGAAGTCGGGGTCCAGGGAACCAATACAAATAGGTTGATGCAGTGCTGTGATTAATAGACTCCTTTGTCTCTGACCTAGGAGTCTTGTGTCTGTTGCCAGCATCCATGAAACCATGATAGACTAACTGATTAGCTTGTAAGTAGAGGAAAATCAAGTCTCAGACCCTTCAGCGATGATTAAGATTTCAGTAGATAGATCTTCAGTAATCCTTCTGTTTTCAGTTTGATTTCTTACTTCTGCTTGTCACTAGACCTGCATTTTCAGAATCTGAAGCCCCTGGGGTTCTGCCAGGCTGTTAATCTGCTTCCGTGTTTAAATGGATAGTACCAACATTAATCCAGTTATTTAAGTCTGAAACTTCATACTCCTTTCATTCTTTATGTTTAACTGGTGAGTAGGTCTTGTGATTTTACCTTCTTAGTGTCACGTTTTTCTCCATGTTTACTACTTTTGGTTTAGTTTAGATTTGTATCATCTCTTGATTATGGTAATTCCTTACTGCCACTGGACTGAATTGTGTCTTCCTCAGATTTCTATGTTGAAGCCCTAACCCCCAATGCAATTGTATTCTCAGATAGGGCTTTTAGGAGGTAATTAAGGTTAAGTGAAGTTATAAGGGTGGGCTCCTAATCTTACAAGATTGCTGGCCTTACGGGAAGGGGAAGACGGGGAAGAAAGATATCTCTGTGTGTGTGTGCACGCACTAAGGAAAGGCCATTTGCACATGTAGCGAGAAGGCAGCTGTTTGCAAGCCAGGAAGAGGGCCCTCACCAGGACCCAAATTGGCCGGCACCTTGATCTTGGGCTTTCAAGCCTCTAGAATTATGAGAAATAAGTTTCTATTATTTTTAAGCCACCTAGTCTATGGTCTTTTGTTATGGCAGCTCAAGCTGACTAAGACACTTAGCTCCAATGTAGTCAATTCATGCCTGATTCACTCCCACCATTTTCATCTCTTTGAACCTTTCCTTAACATGCTGTCAAAGTTTTAATGCTACAACTGCGATCAAGCTGGTATGTTTTTAGAACCTTTATGTTTCTCTACAAAATGGAATTCAAACTCCTTGCCTTGTCATACCAGACCTTTCATAAGTTGGCCTTTTTATATTTCTCTAGCTCTACCACTTGCCTCCTTTCTTGCCCCAGTCCCTACTCACTCTGTGCTTGAGTTATATAAACCTACTTGTATTTTTTTAGTATGTCATGCTGTTTTATATCTCTAGGCCTCTACTCATGCAGAGAGCATTTGGTGCCAGGGATGCTGCTTCGCCACCCCCCTCCCATCTGCTTGCAGAATATTTATTCATCTTTCAAACTTAGTTCAACCTCTAAGAAAGTTTTCTCTGATCCACATGGGGTAGAATGACCTCTCTCTCTCTCTCTCTCTTTCTCTCTCGTGTCTCATATGTGCTTTTAAAATAATTCTTTTATAGCGTGTATAATACTTTATTTCCCTTAGTGTTTAATATGTTTTTCTATATTTATAAGATGTGTTGGGGTGGTCCACCATACCAAAGCTAGGTGGATAGTTAAGAGTTTTTCAGAGAAACAGAACCAATAGGATATGTGTGTATGTGTATATACCCATACACATATACATAAGACAGTTATTTTAAGGAATTGGCATGTATTGTGGAGGCCAATGAGTCCAAAATCTGATGGGGGAGGCTAGCTGGTTGGAGACTCAGAGAATAATTACAGTTTGGGCCCAAAGGCAATTGCTGACAGAATTCCCTCTTGCTTGGGAACGTTGGCCTTTATTCTGTTAAGGCCTTCAACTGATTGAATGAGACCCACCTACATTATGTAGGGAAATCTGCTTTCCTTAAGTCTACCAATTTAAATGTTAATCTTATCCAAAAAAATCCTTATAGAAACATCCAGTATAATGTTTGACCAAATATCTGAGCAATGTGGCCCAGTAAAGTTGATAGACAAAATTAACCACCACAGACAATGATCACAGTTAGATGTAATTTAGTCTGAGTATACCATAAGACCTCACAGAGCCTTCCTCAGCCTCAAGGTGAAGATATTTCCTATGGGGATTCAAGCCCACCAGTTGATGACTACTGCTTTATTCCCACCAGAAACCCACCATTTCTGTCTATCCTGCTTAATAGCTGTCTACCCACAGAAACAAGGTTAATACGTATTTCAGCACACTATGGCTTGATAGGCAGGCAGCAGCTCTATTTTGTCCATTATAGCCAGGAACTCTTCTAAGTTTTCAGTCACTGAGGTTTAAAGTTACACAGTGATCAGTTTGCTGGGACTTGTATACTACATGATTTGATGGCACGGCAGGGAGCTGATGGAAATTCCTTCCCAAATGATATCCTTTGTAGTAGATGTAACCTGAAAAATAAGAATCAAAAAATACTGGTATATTACTAGAATTCCATTTGGTAATCAACAGTTGATCTTATTCATCATCATAGTGAATGACCAGAATGTCTCTAATTTGATGCCACTCAGGTTTGCAGGTTACTATTAGACCTAATCAGGTTCCGAAGTAAAGGAGGTCTTGACAAACATATGGCTTGCCCCCTTCAGGTGTCTGGCTTGTTGTTTGAAGACATAGTATTGTTGTCTTTCTCTGAAACTTCTGCAAAGCACCAGTGTAGTATTAAATTTCCATCATTGCATACCTGTTTATTCATTCATATTCTCTCAGCTACTGTTTCTTCTTTCCATTTGTCATTGATTTTAACCCAAATAGTCTACCCTTGAAAGGGACACAGTGTGCCAATAGCGATATGAGTCTAGCAAGTGCTTCCCCTTCAGTATATTCTCTTTCATATGGGGGAAGGTTACACAGATACAGAACTCAGGAGCTATCTTGGCCACTGGGTAATAGAGCTACTGTTAACTCCAATTTTGCCGGATGGCATAATTCATCCCATCAGGCCCTTATGTATTTTGGCATAAAGATTTAAAGGTATAGTTAGAGTTTCTTGGTTAGGGATTATCTCTGCTTCCAGCACCCATAGTTCAAGTCCTACTCCTGGAACTGCTTCATCAGTAGGGAACGAGTTTTGAGGTAATGTGAGGAAGAATGGTATAGTCACACTAGCATCTAACTATATATTCCTCACATTCCTTGAAAAAGCAGAGGAATCTTAACTCATGGGGAACCCCCTTTGGTGCCCTTTGTGTTGAGAGTGAACACACACTGGTGAAGGCCTGTAAGCCAGTCCTTCTTGCTTTTTTTAAAATTTTTTTTTATTTCAGCATATTATGGGGTACAAATATTTATATTGCCTTTGCCCCACTCAAGTCACAGCTTCAAGCTTATTTTCTACCATTTTTGATAACAAATATTTCAGTTCCTTCTTCTAATTCTCTAATTTCTATTTTCACTTGCCTGTTCGAAGCTGTTCTGAGGATAAGCAATGTGGTATGTCCATTTGATGTGTTGTTTCTTTGCCCATCGTTGGACACTATGTACTATAAAATGCATTTTTTTGATCTGAACAAATATAGCTCAACATTCCTAATGGGTACAATATTTGTGCTCCAGTCCTTTTATTGTTTTGAATAGTTGCGTCTACTACCAGGTATGCAAAACCCAGTTAGAGTAAGTGTCTATTCCTGTCATGCTCATTGTAGCCTCCTGAGGCTACGGGCAGTGGTCCAATATAGTCTTCTTGCCAGGTGTGTGCAGAACCTAGGGAATCTGCCTCATAGTTGTTTGTAGTCTGTCTTTCTCATTGGTAGATTGGACCTTCCTTGTCATTTTGTGCCTTAGAGAGTACTAGAGAAGCATACTGGTGATCAATTCACCTGTGGCCATATAATTACCTCGAGTGAGCACATGAAGGTAACCACTTGTTGGTTCCAATCATCCTCTGATTCTGGTAGGGAATTCTTTTGATGTATGTCAACATGTCCTACTTTAATTAGTCCCTTAAATTCCCATAGAGCCATACCTTATACTCATGGGCAGCACTTTCGTTATAGGTCCCGTCTGTATTACTTCAGTAGTCCAGTTTTCCATTTCACATCTGTCTGACTTTATGACCAAGACATTCAGTACCACCCATAAGTCAGAATACACATAAACTTCCAGGCTCTTATTGTTGTCTAAGTCTTCTGTTACTCTAAGGATGACAGCATGCTATTAAATAGCCCACTGAGCTGATTTATTCTTACCTTCTTCAATCAGAGTTTTTCCATCAGTTGGTCACAATATGGGAGCTTTCCAAAGAGGATGATGTCTATCACCTTGGATCTTCCATCTGTAAACCCAGGTAGCTTTTTGCTTGGCAACTAGGGCTGCTAATAGGGCACTATCTGTGTGGCACCAGGATTTAATAATTTTCCAGGTGGCTCCAGAATTGGTCCTACGAGATGAGAGGCTATGTGCTTGTGAATATGATGAATATGTCCTTGTGTTCCTCTGGTAGATGTTCCTGCATAAACTATTTCCATTTTATTATAAAAATTTTCTCAGTACTGCCTTCCTTATTAGAATTTTTCCTACTTAACCCAAAACATTGTGAGTGTCTCGGGTTTCAAGATTTTCTTCAGTCATGGAGGCAATTTCAATTAATGACCAATAAAAAGCCAGTGTCTTTTAAACAGAATGTATCATGTTGCTGCATCTGGAAATTTTCTTGTCCAACATCCCAGCAGTCACTGCTGGGCCTCAATCATGGGCTTTTGCCATAAGTTCCAGTCTTCGTGAATTTAAGTGGCAGATGTTTCCAAAATCATATCTAAGTGTGGATCATAAAAGCCCAAAGGTATTGATTGGACTACTAGGGCATTTTGTAGTCAGATGTAGCCTACTGTTGTTCAGGTCTCTATTTAAATATAGCCTCCTTTCAGATAGCTTAATGGATGGGACTTAGCAATATTTCCAGATGTGGAATATTTACCCTCTGTAATCACAACCACCCATCCAAGTGTTGTGTTTCTTGTTTAGTTTCTAGGGTCGGTAAGGACAGCCATTTATACTTAGTTGCCTGTGGATGTCACCAGTGGCCTCTGCCCAGGCTGTTCCCCACAATTTTAACATTTGGCAGGCCCTTGGATCTTTGGTGGATTTACTAACCACCACTATTAGCCATGTATGTCACCATTATATTTAGATCAGTCTTGACTTGCTCTTCATTTTTTGATAATACATTAATACAGTGCATTTTCATAGTGGAAACCTACACCAAGTCCATATCTCCCCTAACCAACTTATGATAGTAGGCTGATGAATTCAGGTAATCCTGTGGCAACACAGCAATCCCTGTAAACTGGGATCCTTCCCATGTAAAAGTAAGTGGTGATTGACTCTTTTCTGATAGATATAAAGAAAAAGGCATTTGTAAGATCAGACACTGAGTACTGGTCTTCTTTAGATTGTTGTATTCTTTGTACAGCTGATGTCGTACCAGGGACTTCTGATGATATAGGCAGCCCCACTTTATTCAGGCCTCATAATCTACTGTTAGTTTCCATCAGTCTTTCACTTTTTTCGCAGGTCACACAGGACTATTATACAATAAATTTGTTGTATCAGCACTTCATTTTCTAACGTGTCACTGATTTAAGCTATAATCTCTTTTTATCCATCAAATATTCTGTATTGTTTCAAAGTACCAACCTGTATAGGCTAGAGCCTATTTAGCATATACCCATCTGGCATTTCCAGTTACTACTGGCTAAAGGGCAAATTTGGGTATCTCCTGTTTTGTAGTACTAGATGTGGGAAACATTCCCCATCAGATATAATATTCATCCCAATAATAAATTCAGGTAAAGGAGACAATCACTTCACATAACATTTGTTCCTACATTCTAATTCTCATCCAAACTTTTATCTTAATTCCATCAGTCCTAACATTCCTATATCTTTCCAGTCTAACTGAGTCTCCTGAAAATGTTTTGGAAACAGCACATTGGGCTTCTGTATTAAGGAGTGTCAGAAGGTTTTCTTCTTCACTCCCAGGTCATTTATTCTTACATATGCATATTGCATTTAGTAGCCAGCTGGGGTTGGACTACGGGACTCTGGCCATTTTGTCAATCTTCATCCTCGTTAATCTGTGGTACCATCATCTCCAGTGAAGTGGGGACAGACTCTTCTTCAATATTATCTTTGCCTTCTGTCTTCTTACATTCTTCCAAACTGGGGTAAATGGATTAGGTTTGTTTAGGCCCTTCAGTGCTAGGGAACTGGCATGAACTCCCATTGGTTTAGCACCCTTCAGTAACACTGCGTTAACATCTTTGTGTTGACTCCATCAAGCCATCTCCCCATTCCATTCCTTAGTAACCATTATTAAAAATCAACCCTACTGGGATGAATCCCTTTGGCTTCCCCTTTGTGGTCCCCCCCTCCACTTGTGAATCATCCTAATTTTCTTAGCATCTGTAAAACCTATTAGGAGAAGCTGAGACAGCAAATTTGTTATAGCTTCTTGAACCATTTCTTGATTTTGTAGCAGAAAGGTTACTTTGAGGAGGGTGGGCATATAAAAAGAGCCACCTTTATTACAGCATTTCTCATCATCTGGGTTAGGGGGTTGTAATGAGCATCCTGTGTATCATAAAGCCATTCCAGCATGGCTTGTATACACAGTGTGTCAGCTGCTTCATCAGGGATATTCCACTTAGCATGCAAAGGACGGGCAAGACAATTTCCCTTCTCAGAATAAAAAACTTTATAGTAGCCTTTCACTAGTCTATCAGACAAACCATCCATCAGGATCAGGTTACTGCATGCTTAGATTATTTATAACCATTTGTGACTGTTCATTGGTAAATCGTGGTTCCTGAATGAACCCAAACATACTTCTCCATTCTGTGGTATTCAATCTCAGAGATATAGCTCCTAAATCAATATCTACATCCTCATCTCTCTCTGCTCTGGATTAGACATCTTCACTTGGGTATTTCACTAGGTACCTCACACTCTGCATGTGCAAGACTAAGTTCATCATCTTTCCACTCCTCAGGAAGAGTGTTTCCGTATATCAGTAATGTATGTAGTCACCCACACCAGCTACCAAGGAATTAAGATTGAGTTCCTCTTTTTCCTCAATCTATACAGCTAGCCAATCTTCCTACTTTACTTACTGATTATTCCTTTAATCCCCTCTGCCCATGTTGAGTCCACCCTGGTCCAGGATCCTTTCCTTTGTTCATTCATTTATTCATTAACTTAGCAAATATTTTTTGACTGGTTGCTCTGTACCAAGCAGTGTTTAGGTACTAGGGAGGTTACATAATTAATAAAACATATAAACATCCCTGCCCTCATGGAGATTACATTCTCATGGGAAGTGGGAGAGAGTTAATGAAATAAATAAGTAAAATACAGAGTGTTCAGATAGTAAAACTGCTTTGGAAAAATTAAAGCCATTGGTCAGGATGACTTGAACAAGGGAAAGAGAAAATACAAAGAAAAAGTCCAAGCACTGGGCCCAGTAGCACTTCAGCATTAAAACGTTAAGGAGATAAGAAATCAGAAATGGACATTATAAAGAACAGGCCATTGGAGCAGGAGGAAAACCGTGAGTCTGTGATAGCCTTAAATCCATGTGAGGACTATCTATCAAAGAGAAGGAATAATGATTTCTTCAGGTTCAGTCACATGGAGATGAGTGAAGGTGCTCTGTCGGAAGTTCTCCTAACTCATCTCCCTGGCTCAAGTTATGCTTTTTGTCAGCTTTACTCTGAAGCCAAAGTGATATTCCAAAATGACAAATTTTATTATTTTCTATTTCACAGTGACTTTCAGATAAAATTCCTTAATATGACCTACAGGACCCCAGTTGACCTGTGCAGTTTCATTTTCCTCTGACATACTCTCTACTCAAGCCGTTATGAACTTTCTGAGTTGTTTGAAGTTATTTTCCTCACAGCCTTAATGTGCCCTCTCTTCTTTGCATGAAACACTTGTTCCCTCCTTCACCTGTCTAACCGCTACTCATCCTTCAGGTATTAAATAATAACTTAAGTGTCACTTCTTTAATGAGACCATCTTTGGTAGGGGTGTGGAGCCTGCAGCCTTCTGATTTCAAGATTGTTCTTTTTTAAGCACCTAAGGAGGCAAGAAAAGCTTCATCTTTCTCTGCTGCACCCATTATAATAAAAGGATTTGTTTTGTAAAATTTGGATTCAGTCAAAAGGCTGCACTTCAGTACCTTGAAGGTCAAGGACTCTGTTGATTATAACACTGTACCTTGTGCCTAGCGCAAAGCCTGACACAGGCCTGGCATTCAATATTTATTGATTATCTATTGAATAAGATGAAAATGTGATAACGGTGTTCAGTATTGTTATGGGATTTGAAACATTTTCCTCTTGTGACTTCAGATATGTGTATTTTTTGTAAAATGGAAAAGTTTACCATTAAAGTAGTAATAAATCTACTTTTTTGTTCTATATTTTGAATAACAAATGTAACAGGAAAAAATATTTACAAAATCCAAAGAAAGTGAGATTGAAAGGTAAAATATAATGTGTTCCTACATATATAGATTGGAAAAGATAAGACTCCAGAGAACTTGATCTAATTTAGAGATCTCTTCAAGGTAACATTATAAGTGAAGACAGGGAATTATTCTTATTCTCTGAAGATTTTGGGAAAGAAGCAGTTGTCTGAAGCTAAGGAAAGAAAAGTTTAAGCTGAAGATTCAGAAAAAAGTTCTCTGCTTTTACACTGAGAGGACTAATGGATAATAAAAAGAACAGCCTTGAAATACTCAGAGCAGTGATTTTGAAGATATCATATTCAAGAAATAATAAGCTGTAGCCTTAGGGAGGTACTTTCTCTTGTGATTTTCTGAAGAACTGATCATACATCATTTTCTTTATACTCATTACTTATCCTATCAGCATGACTTTTAAAGATTTCTGTACAGATTTCACATGTGAATAAATAGAACAAGAGAAAGATAAAATGACTTGCCTAAGAACACTCAGTGGGTTTTATTAGATCCTATATTCATAGTTTTCAGTCACACTGCTTTCCAGCATGGTACGTTGGAAACTTTGATCCAACAGTGGATTCCACCTATGTGAAATTTCTTAATATCTTAGACCTAATATTATGGTAATATAATACACAATTGGTATTTTAATGTAGATTTTATTTTTAAAGGTATTTAAGTGAAACCATTCTTTATAATGCTCTAAATCAGTATTCTAATGTGGTAAACTCTTTCTCTGAAAAAAGTTGAGCATTTAGGAAGGGCATCACTTTTTTTCTCTCCAAAGTAATTTTTAGTATTTAGTTTCGTAGTTTATTAAAGGGTAATTTGGGGTCGGTAGTATTTACAATCTAAGTTACTGATTTTTGAGTTCTACGAGCAAACCTAGTTAATTTGCCATTTTTAAGCTATATAGATAATATGTTACATTTTCTTATTTGGAAATAACCAATTTGTTGATATGAAGTCCTATACTGACATGCTCTCTGTTACGTTTAGGTATTTGCCATACTATGAACATTGCTTATTGTTGTTTGAGACATTATGCCATCCCTTTCACTTGGTCTGCTTTTTTTCCTGTCACACAAACTGTACCCTTTATCATCTTTAAAATTCCTGTAAAAAACTGTATTTTTAATTTTCAAATGATTACATTTATCAAAAAAAGTTGTAGGATTTCCTGGTATAAATCCCTTCTTGGATTAGAGGCTTTTGAAGTAATTGCCATTTTATATGAGATATACTTTCTTTGGGTACCAATTGTTCTCCGAAATTTAAGTAATAAAAACATGTAGTCCTTAGATAGATAATTATCTAATACAACTTCATTATATAGAAGCTCTGTTAACCAACATAACTATTAGGTCATTAAATATGAAATGTCCAATTTCGAATCAAGAGTGTAGTTTATTATATCTCAAACAACAAGCAGTGCAATTAATCAAAGTATGCACCTAAACTATAGACACAGTTTTGCCATCTTCATGGTAGTTTGTTTATGCCAGCAGCGAAGAAGCCTGGAGAACGAGTGGCGATGAAATTGTGATAGGCATTTTCCACAGCTTGTTGAGAATTGACTGTTGTTCCTTGCAGGAAGTGGTCCAAAGCTTGGAAGAAGTGATAGATAGTTGGTGCAAGGTCTGGTAAATACAGTAGATGACAAAGAGTTTCCAAGTCCAGCTTCTGTAGTTTGAGCAGTATTGTTTGTGCGACATGTGGTCGAGCATTGTCTTGCAAGAGGATTGGCCTGTGTCTGTTGACCAATCTCAGCTGCTTAATTGCGAGCATCCCCATCATTTTGTCCAATTGGTTGCAGCAGACATCCACTGTAATCATCTGACCAGGTTTCATGAAGCTGTAGTGGATGATATCAGCACTGGACTACCAAACAGACACCATTAGCTTTTTTTGATGAATATTCAGTTTTGGACTGTGTTTCCACACTTCATCTTTATCCAACCGTTGTGCCAAATGCTTGCGATAGTTAAAAAGAATCCATTTTTCATCACGTATAACCATACAGTGTAGAAATGGTTCAGCTTTATGTTGTGACAGCAAAGAAAGGCAAGCTTTGAGACGATTTCTCTTCTGATGCTCCTTTAATTCATGCAGAAGCCACCTATCCAGCTTCTTTACCTGCCTGTTTGTTTCAAATGGTCCAATATTGTTAGAATAGTAATGTCAAACCTTGCTGCAAATTCACTTGTTGGTTGAGATGGATTCACTTCCACGACAGCTTTCAGCTCATCATTATCCACCTTGGTCTCAGGTCATCCGCATGGCTCATTTTCAAGATTGAAATCACCAGAATGGAACTTCTCAAACCATAGACGTACTGTGTGTTCATTAGCCACATGTTTCCCAAACACTTTGTTGATATTTTGAGCTATCTCTGCTGCATTGGTTCCATGATGGAGCTCATGTTCGAAAATAATATGAATTTTTGACTTATTCATGGTTTCACAAAAATTGCTCTAAAGAAATGTGAAAGATAGTCACAAGCCAAAATGTGCGTTTGAAAGACTGAAGATGTACCTTCACCATAAAAATAAAACAAGAAGTTTCAAAGTGAAATGTCAGAGCTATCAACTGGAAAACTTAGTACTTAAGGAAGTTGAACATTTCATACTTAAGAACCCAATAGTTTCTAATTAACTTATGGAATAACTGATTCACACAGAACACTGTGGCCATTTTAGGGTATTCTGTAATAGTCTCTGTCTCTTTCCCTCCAGCTGAGTTTGTTCTCAAATTTTTTTGTTCCAGTCATACTTTTAATTCTGTAAACTAATAAACACTTAAAGGAAAAATAATTGTTATTTCTATAAAAATGAAGTTGAATAATTTGGAAAGATTAGATAAGGGCAAGTACTTAAAAAATTGCAGTTGAATTAGGTGTAAGTGTAATAATTATAAGAGATTGTATATGTGTGTGTGCACACAAATGCACACGTGTGTAGGAAGTTGTAAAATATAAAGGAATTTTCACCTAGATTTCTTTGCAAGTGTTTCTTGAGTGTTTTAAATGTGTTCAATCCACTTTAAAGAAAGTAAGCTAGAAATCACAGATGATGCCTAACGGGTGTGACATGTATAAGACAGACAGACATTCCAGATTTTCAAGCAGTAGAATAATACTCAAAGAAAAGGCCTAAGAACTATAATGGGAGATTGTTAAGTGAATGAATGTTTGTATTCCCAAATGTATATCGGACTTTTACTCCCAGCCAAGAGTAGAGTAATAGGGAAAGAATTTGTCTTCTACCTTAAATAAAAAAACCAGAGAAAATATATGAAATAACAATTTTCAGACATTGGACATTGGCTCACTGACTATGGAGAGGCTCCAGGCTACAGCACAGGGAGGAGAACCCAACATAACCTGAAAGTGTCATTGAGTTGACAAGACTGAGTTCCGAGTTTGGGGAGATCATTGTGGCTAGGATTTGCTCAAATTTGTGGGACAGTATACTGGGGAGGGGAGAGCTGCACAGGAACAAAAAGAGAGAATTATCTGGAGATCTGTAATGGGTTTATCTTGAGTTTTTGGCTGAGTACTGATCAGTGCATGCCTGTGAGTAATGTACTAAGTCCAGGGAATAAACTACTAGAAAGGAGCAGGCAGAGCAATCTCTGAAGCTTGTCCTGGGCCAGGAACAGTTTGTGTTTCCACCAGCCATAATCAAATTATCTCCTAACACATGGGACATTGGGTGTTCCTCAGAAAGATATTGTCTTAATACTGGAACCAATTTAATGCTAGACTAAAGCCTATCCAGGAATCATTCCAATAAAGCTTAAAAGCATCTTCACAAGGGTCAGACTGTGTCCAGGTAACTTAACTGCATTCCAGAATCCAAGAATAAAGCCTTGGAATGTTTTAAGAAATACAATAAAAATTCAGCAACAAACATAAAATTCACAATGTGTGGAACTCAATCAAAAATCACCATGTATGCATAAAAGTAGGAATATATGACCTGTAAGTGGTAGAAAAATGAATCTCAGTAGAAACAAACCCAGAAATGATATATGGAACAGAATTTATAGATAATAACATTAAAACAGTTATTATAAATATACTCCCCAGTTCAAGAAGATAGAGAAATACATGAGTCTGATGAGGAAGGAAATAGAAGATATAGTAAAGATCCAAATTGAACTTTTAGAGATGAATAATACCTGATTTGAAAAATACACTGAATGTGATTAATAGCAGATTTGACACTGCAGAAACACAGATTAGAGACCTTAAAGCATAGGAGTGGAAACTACCCAAAATAATACAAACAAACAAAAAGAATGAAAAAAATGAACACAGCTGTGGACAGTATCAAGAAGTCTTAGATATTTTTCACAGGAGTCCCAGAAGGTGAGGAAATGGATGACAAAAAGAAATACTTGAAGAAATAATGGCTAAAAAATGTCCAAATCTGATGAAAAATATAAACCCACAGACCCAAGAAGCTCAGTGAACCCCAAGCAGAGAGAGCAGGTTTTCTTCTTCTTTCATGAAGATAACCGTATGAAAGCACAACATAAGAAAATTGCTAAAAACCAGCGGTAGACAGAAATTCTTAAAAGCAGGATGAGGAATAAAAGCCACTTTGTATAGAAGAATAATCTCAACAGTGACAACTGACTTCTCATTAGAAATAATGCAAGCTGGAGCATAATGGAGTGACTACTTTAAAATTCTGAAAGAAAGAAAAAGTTGAGGGCCAGGCGTGGTGTCTCGAGCCTATAATCCTAGCAATTTGGGAGGCCAAGGTGGGAGGATTGCTTAAGGCCAGGAGTTGGAGACCAGTCTAAGCAAGAGCAGGACCTGAGACCCAGTCTCTACAAAAAATACATAAATTAGCTGGGCATGGTGGCACGTCCTCTAGTGTCAGCTACTCAGGAGGCTGAAGCAGGAGTAATGCTTGAGTCCAGGAGTTTGAGGTTGCAGTGAGCTGTGAGTACGCCACTGTACTCTAGCTGCGGTGACAAAGCAAGGCCCTGTTTTAAGAAAAAGAAAAAGAATGAAAAAGTTGACAGTTCTATGTCCAGCAGAAAATACTGTTTGAAGGCAAAACATGCAACTTTTCAAGCATTTATCATAAAAACTGAAATAATTCATCAACAGCAGATAAGTACTTCATGAAATGTTCAAGGAAGTCCTTCTAGTAGAAGGGAAAATAATACCAGATGGAATTTGGATCCACACAAAAGAAAGATAAGCATGGGAAATGTTAAATAAGTGGGTAAGTATAATAGCTATTTTTATATTAAAATCTCTTTAAAGATAATTGGTATAATTAAAAATAGGCAAAAGGTGTAAATAGACATTTCTGAATAGTCAATATACAGATGGCCAATAATCATACTAAAAATGCTCAACATCAGTATTCTTGGAAAATGCAAACAAAACCACAATGGATCCCACTTATACCTACTAGCATAGCTACAATAAAATAGAAAGACAATAACAGGTATTGGTGAGAACATGGAGAAACTGGATCCCTCTGCCTAAAATAAATCGGTGGATTGTTAATTGGTGGGAAAGTAAAATAGTGAAGCTGTTTTGGAAAATAATCTGGCAGTTCTTCAGTATGTGAAACTATATGACCATAGAATTACCATATGACCCAGGAATTCCAATTCTAGGTATACATCTAAGAGAATTGAAAACGTATGTCCACATAAAAACTTGTACGCAATGTTCATAGCAGCCTTATTCATAATAACTAAGAAGTAGAAACAACCCAAATGTCCATCAACTGATGAATGGATAAACAAAAGGTGGCATACCCATACAATGAAGTATTATTTGGCAGTATAAAGTATTAATACTTGCTAGTACATGAAGGAACCTGGAAAACATTATGCTAAGTGAAAGAAGCCAGTCACAAAAGGCCACATATTGTGTTACCTGATTACAATATATGAAATGTCTAGAACAGGTATATACATACAGACAGAAAGTAGATTAGTCATTAATGGGCATTAGGTATAGAGGAGAATGGGGACTGACTGCTAATAGGTAATTGTTTCTATTTGGGTATGAGGAAAATGTTCTAAACTTAGGCAGTGATATTATAGTTACGTTATTGTAAATTTTAGCCCTTTAAAATGGCTATGGTTTTAATATGAGAAAAAATAATATATTATTTGAAAAATTTTATATAAGTATCACATAAAATTAACTGTTTTTATTTCAGAGGGTTGGCATCAGGATGAAATATTTCTTATTTGATGAGCGTCTGTTAATGCAGACTTCTGTTCTTATACTGAGGAGTTTTCAGGAGCAAATTCACAGAAAGAAATAATGACAGGGAGGGTGAATTATTGATATATTGGTTCCTTTATTCTCACTTTGGAGAAAGCAGATGGGAGCTGTTCTTTTTAAAATGAATGGCTGTTCTGGACTACAATTGTAATATTACATTTTTGTGTGTAAATACTTAATTCTGAATAGTATCCTTTATTAATACTCTAAATAATTTGAGGACAGATCTAAACTTTTTGAATGTGAACAGATGCATTTGCCTTTATTCTCTGAAACAGTCATATTTCTTAGGATTAAGGATTTATAAAAACAAATCTAATTTTGAGAGACATAGTACTTAATACATGATCCTGACATTTCTTTCCAGAAACCAAATTAGTTTATTCTCAAAATATAAGTTTTCACAACCCTGTTAAAAATGAGTTTATTCTTTGAACTTGTACAGAAACCTACATATTGCTAAAATGTTATCAAAAGACCTTTTAAAAAGTGCCAAGAAATGAATTATATATTTAGGTTTATTCTTAATACTAGCAGCAGGAAGAGCACATTGTGAGCTAAATTGGTTAATTGAAGTTGGAACCAGTACTACCTTTATACATAGATCATATACCAGAAGATAATTAAGAACTACATTAAGATAGTCTTGAGGACCAATGTGCTCCAAATATTTTTGTGTGGAGAAAAGCACACAGATATATTGTATAGAACATATAATCATACGAATTTACTTATGCATGTTACTTGAAAGTAAAATTTCTAATTATTACTAGCCACAAATTGAAGGCAGTATATATGAATAACATTTTTTTCCCCGTGACAGAAAATTTTAAAATCTCATCTGTTGAACAAATTTAGAGTATAATGCACCACAGGCTTTTGCATAGGCAATGATTTAACTAAAAGTCTAACACTTGCTACTCAAATTGTATCTACTCAAAGCAGTATGGACAACACCTGGTGGCTTTTTAGAAATGTCCACTCTCAGGCCTCACCCCAGACCCGGTGAACAAGAATCTCCATTTAATGTGATCTCCAGATGATTAATAGGCATATTAAAGTTTGAGAAGCACCAAAGAACTTTTTTTGGCAAGTCATGAGCTTGTGTGGAGCTATATTGCCTGGCTTTCTTTCTGATAACATTCTTAGAAATTTTAATTCTCTTTATTCTCAGTTATTTCTCATACACATCTCCTACCACTTCTTCAATTCATGTCTCAGACTTCTAAAGTTAGGTTCTTCATAGCGATTACAACCTCCCCAGTGAATAAAGGTGGTGGAGAAATGCTTTTTTCTTTGTAGATTCTGGCCCCAGACTTAGCTTATGGTGAACATTAAGTACTTAATCTTTGGTGTGGTGTGAGTGTAGGCTCATATTAATTTGTGCATTTTAGTTTAAAAAAGAAAATATGAATCTGATTTGTGTTTTGCAGTAATTCATTTTAATTATTTAATACTTTCTATTTTAAGTTTCTCCGTAATGCAGTTATGCATGTGTAGTGTCATCTGGGCCCATTGTGTTACCCCTGTGGGAACAACACAATACAAGGGGTACCAACACAAATGTGCTCATGTTACTTGTTGTGCCATGAATAATAAAGTCCTCAGTTTCAGACCCATGAGGCTGTGTCTTCTGCCAGCATCCTTGAAACAGTAATACTACTGTTAGTTTGCAGTAGAGTAAAATCTCAGACCCTTCATAGTTCTTGAGAGTTGGATAAACTGGATCAATCTAAGATAGGTTAATTTTTCTTGATGACTTCTATGGCTATGTTATGTTGCAAATAAAGACAGCGGCCTCAATCTAAAATGCATAGGTTGTTTGACTCTTCTCTACTTGATTTCTTTCTCTGAAAGGAAAATTATATTTGAGAATCGTTTCAGTCACTCTCTCTTATGGGGTATGCATTTGTCAGATGATTTTCTAGAGATGCAACCAATAGCCAGAAAATAAAACAATAACTGTTTCTGTAATTGGATCAAATTTGTGACAACAGATTCTTTAGAACTAAATTAATGCTATACTGGTACTCAAAACCCAAAGATCCTTGATTTTAGTTTTCATTTTGAAATAGCTAACTTTCATTTTCTGTTGAGGAAGAAACAATGATGAAATACTTTGTTATTGTTGTTCTGAAAGTTTAAAAACAACTTTTTATTATATAACCAAATTCTTTCCTTATTTTATTTCATTATTTTAATGTAATGTGTCCTACTCACCTTTCAAAATCCGTACTCTGCTTTTAACTTACATTAGATTGATTTGATGTAAAATGAAGAACATGGGTTCTGTGACTTAAAAATTTCTACTATAAGAAAACAGTGTGGTTTACTGATTAATATAGTTGAAAATCTGACGGCATTTCACTGTTTTTGTTTTTGTTTTGTTTTTTTATTAAGAGACAGGGTCTTGCTCTGTCACCCAGAGCTGGAGCACAGTGGCATGATCATAGCTCACTGCCACCTTGAACTCCAAGGCTCAAGCGATCCTCCTGAGTACCTAGGACTGTGACACTACACCCGGCTAATTTTTTTTAATTTGTTGTAGAGATGGGGTCTTGTTATGTTGCCCAGGCTGTTCTCAAACTCCTGGCCTCAAGTGATTCTCCCATCTTGGCCTCCCAAAGTGTTGGGATTACAGGCGTTAGTCACCACACCTGGCCTCACTGTTTTCATTAAGCTTTCTAATTTGAGATAGTTGTGGATTACATGCAATTGTAAGAAAAAATATAGAGTCATCTTGTGGACCTTTATCCCATTTCCCCAATGCTAGCATCTTGCAGACTTATAGTACAATATCACATCCAGAATATTGAAATTGATACAATCAAGATATAGAACACCTCCATCATCACAGGGATCTCTTATATTGACCTTATATAGCCACATCTGTTTCCTACCTTCTCTAACCCCCTCCTAAACCTTTGGCAATTATTAGTCTTTTCTCTAATTCTTTAATTTTATCACTTCAATAATGTTATATAAATGGAGTTACATTGTGAGTATGTAACCTTTTGGGATTGGCTGTTTTCACTTAGCATTATTCTCTGGAGATTGATCCAGGTTGTTGAATGTGCTGATATTTGTTCCTTTTTTGTTGCTAAGCATGATTACATGGTTTGGATATATCATTCTTTTACCATTCTGGATTGTTTCCAGTTTAGGGTTATTATGATAAAGCTGATACAAACATTTGTGTACAGATTATTATGTCAAGATAAGTGTGTATTTCTCTGGGATAAATGCCCAGGAGTGTAACTGCTGGGTTCTATGGTAGTTGCATGTATAGTTTTTTAAGAAACTGCCAAAATGTTTTCCAGAGTGGCTGTACTATTTTACATTCGCACCAGTAATGTGTGAGTGATCCAGTTTTGCGACATCCTCGGCAGCATTTGATGTTGTCACTATTTTTTTTATTGTAGCCATTATGATATATGCGTAATGATATTTCATTGTGGTTTTATTTGTATTTCCCTAATGGCTAATGATGGTGAACATTTTTTCACGTGCTTCTTTGATATCTGCGTATCCTATTTAATGAAATCTCTCAATGTCTTTTGGCCAATTTCTGATTGGATGGTTTGGGGGGTTTATTATTAAATTTTGAGAGTTGGTTTTGTTTTTTGGTTTTTTTTTTGAGGTTTTCTTGAGGTTTGTTTTTTGAGGCAGAGTCTCACTCTGTTGCCCTGGCTAGAATGCAGTGGCATCATCATAGCTCACTGTAACCTCAAACTCCTGGGCTCAAGCAATCCTTCCACATCAGCCTTCTGAGTATCTGGGACTACAGGCACATGCCACGATGTCGGGCTAATTTTTCTATTTTTTTGCAGAAATGGGGTCTTGATCTTGCTCAGGCTGGTCTCGAACTCCTGGCCTCAAGCAATCCTCTCAACTCAGCC
Organism: Indri indri; assembly: GCA_004363605.1. Taxonomy (NCBI): domain Eukaryota; kingdom Metazoa; phylum Chordata; class Mammalia; order Primates; family Indriidae; genus Indri; species Indri indri. The sequence goes on along the minus strand of RJWJ010007846.1, from coordinate 22,329 downwards.
TCCCAGAGTGCTGGGATTACAGGGACAGTTCTTTATATAGTTTAGATACTAGTTCTTTTTCAGATGTGTGCTTTGTAAATACAGTAGATGCTCACTATTTTGCAAATTTTCCTACTTGCTAAAATTTTTTCAAAATGCCAAAATCAATACTTGATGTGCTTTTGCAGTTATTTGCAGATATGTGCAGAGTGGCAAAAAATTTCAGTCTTCCAAACTGCACATTTCCAACTGAGGTTGAACAAGATGATGATTTGCTTTCTTGTTTTAGCTCTTGTGCTGTGAACATGTCCATTTTATAGACTATTTTATACCACATTTTTCACATTTTTGCCCTTTTTGTTAGTGATTTCACTGTTTAAAATAGCACATAAATGAAGTACTGACATGCTGGCTAGTATTCCTACGTAGAAAAAGGTGGTAGTAGGCCTTATGGAGAAAATATGTGTGTTAAATAAGCTTTGTTCTGGCATGAGTTATAGTACTGCTGATCATGAGTTCAATGTTAAAGAATCAATAATATATATTAAATAAGGTAACTTTAAATAGAAACACAAATAAAACAAGGTTATGTATTGATTGGTTAACAAAAATGTTGTTACTAGAGGCTTGTAGGAACCTGTATTTCAGTATTCACTAATTCAATATTAATGGAGAATTGATAGACCATAACTACCATGAATAGTAAGAATTGACTGTATATTTTCCCATCCTGTAACTTATCTTTTCGTCCTCTTAACAGATCTTTCATACAACAAAAGTTTTTAATTCTGATTAAGCCCAATTTATCAATTTTTTTCTTTTATGGATGTTTTTGGTGCTAAATCTAAGGACTTTGCCTCGTCCTAGATTCTGAAGGTTTTCTTTTGTTTTTTTTACAGAAGCTTTATAGTTTGTTTCACATTTAAATACATGTTGAATTAATTTTTGCATATGGTGAGAGACTGAGACTGAGGTTCATTTTTTTGTCTATAGATGCCTAATTGCTATGGCACCATTTATTGAAAAGGCTGTCTTTTCCCCACTGAATTGCTCTTGCACCTTTGTCAAAAATCATTTGGGTATACATGTGTGTGTCTACTTCTGAGTTTTTTTTATTATGTTCTGTTGATCGCTATGTCTGTCATTCTACCAATACCACATAGTTTTGCATGCTGTGGCTATATAGTAAGTCTCAAAATTACCCAGCATTACCCTCATACCAAAACCAGACAAGAATGTAAGAAAAGAAAACTACAGGCCATTATCACTAACTAACATAGATGCAAAAAACCTCAACAAATACTAGTATACTGGGTTCAATAACACATTAAAAAGATCATTCACCATTATCAAGGGGATTCATATTAGGGATGCAAGGATGGTTCAACATATGCAAATTAATAAATAAGATACATTGCATTCACAAAAGCAAAAACAAAAACTGTATAATTATTTCAGTTATAAACTATTTGATATAATTCAATATCCCTTTATGATAAAAACCCTTATCAAAATGAGTATAGAAGGAACACACCTGAAAATAATAAAGGCTATATATGACAAACCCACAGCTAGTATTAAACTGAATGGGGAAAAATTGAAGTCCTTTCCTCGAAAGACTGGAACAACATAAGGATGTCCAGTTTCATTGCTGTTATTCAACATAATACTGAAAGGATTATGTTAAGTGAAATAGGTCAAACACAGAAAAACAGATATTGCATATTCTCACTCATATGTGACAGCTAAAAAAGTGGATCTTATGAAGACAGAGAGTATATTGGTAGTTACCAGAGGCAGGGAAGGGGAGGTAGAGAAATGAATGGGGAAAAAAGAATATAAGTGTATTTATTACCACTGAACCGTATACTTAAAAATGATAAAGATGGTAAATTATATATGTATATTTTATCCCAGTAAAAATAAACTTTAAAAAATGATAGAAAATTTCCACAAATTAGCATCAGGAATCTCAATGAACATAAAACAGAATAATTGCCAAAAAAACTACATCTAGGCATATCATTCTCAAACTACAAAAAAAAATCAAAGATAAAGAAAAAATCCTGAAAGAAGCCAGAGGGAAATAAACACATTACCTATAGAGGAACAAATATAAGAATTATGTCCAACTTCTCAGAAACCATATAAGGAAGGAGAGAGTGAAATGAAATAGTTTTGAAAGAAAAAAAAACCATTCAACCTAGAATTCAATATTTTGTGAAATTAACCTTCAAAAATGAAGGATAAATAGACTTTCTCAGACAAATAAAAATGGAGGGAATTTTTGCCATTTTTTGCCTTGAAAGAAATGTTAAAAGAAGGAAAATTTAGAGAGAAGGAAAGTAATATAAGATCGGAAACTCACATCTACATACAGGAAGGAAAAGCATCAAAGAAGGAATAAGTGAAGATAGAAATAAAACTTTTTTTATTCTTAATTGATCTAACAGGTAATAGTTCGTTCATTGTAATAATAGTGAAAATGCATTTCATTATGTATGCTTACACATATATCTTATGTATATGCTTATATGGAAGTGAAATCAATGATAGCAGGGATACAAGGGGCAGGAGAAAATTAGGATTATTTTGTTATTATAAGGTACTCACAGTACTCATGTAGGACTATAGTGTTATTTGAATGTGGACTGGGATTAATTGCAAATGCATATTGCACACTCTAGGGCAACAGCTAAAAAGGGAGAGAAAAATGGAATCATATAAATGCTCAAGTAAAACAAAAAAATAGAAAAAAGTGAAAACAAAAAATAGAAACAAAGAACAGTAACAAATAGAAAACAGTAACAAACATGGTAGATATTAATCCAACTATACTAATAATCATGTTGAATGTCAATGTTCTGAATACACCAGTTAAAAGACAGATATCAGAGTTGATTAAAAAATAAAAACCATTATATATTGTTTGCAATAAACCCACCCTAAATATAAAGAAACGTGTAGATTAAAAGTAAATATATGGAGAAATATATGCTAACAATAATCAAAAGAAGGCAAGGATAACTGTATTAATTTCAGAGTAACCTTCAAAGCAAGGAAAGTTATCAGTAATAAAGTAGGGTATTACATAATGATTAAGGGGTCAATTTTCCAAGAAGACGTAACAATCCTTAATTACATGTACCTAACAGTGGAGTGTCAAACTGCACAAGGCAAAACCTAATAGAACTGCAAGGAGAAATAGATGAATCCACTATCATAGTTGGAGACTTCCACACCCCTCTATCAGAAATGGGCATATCACCAGCAGGCAGAAAATCAATAAGAATGTAGTTGAACTCAACAGTAATTATTGGTATATAATGTACATTTTTAGGGCAGAATACGCATTCTTCTCAAGCTCACTGGATCATTCACCAAGATAGACCACATTCTGGATCATAAAACACACCTGGATAAAAGAATAGAAGTCATGCAGTGTCAACTGTCAGAACACAATGGGATTAAATTAAAATCAGTAAGAAATATAACTTGAAATTCCCAAAATTTGTTTGATATGAAGCAACACACTTCTTCATAACACATGAGTCAAAGAATAAATCTCAAGAGAAATTTTAAAAATATTTTGAAGAAAATGAAGGTGCAACTTATCTAAATTTGTGGAATGCAGTGAAAGCAGCACTCAGAGGGATGTTTACAGCATTGAATGCATGTATTCAAAAAGAAGAAACATCTAAATTCGATGATGTAAGTTTTTACCTTAAGAAACCAGGAAAACAAGAACAAATTAATCCAAAGTCAGAAGAAAAGAAATAATAAAAAAGCAGAAATCAGTGAAATAAAAATAGGAAATCAAACAGAGAAAATCAATGAAACCAAAAGCTGGTCTTTGAAAAGATCAATAAAATAGATAAAGCTCTAGACAGGCTAAGACAAAAAAGGAGAGGATACAAATTACTAATTTTAGAAATCAAAGAGGGACCATCACTCCAGATCCCATGGATGTTAAAAGAATCATAGTGGAATACTATTCTGTGCTGATAGATTTTACAACCTAGGTGAAATTAACCAATTTCATTGAAGACACAATCTGCCAAAATCAATGCAAGAAGAAAACAATAATCCGAATAGGTAGATATCTATTAAATAAATTGAATCAATAATTTATATCCTTCCAAAATAGAAAGTACCAGGCCCAGATGGGTTTACTGGTGAGTTCTACCAAACCTTTAAGGAATAAATTATACCAATTCTCTGCAGTTTCTTTCAGAATATAGAAGCAGAAGGAATAATTCCTGACTCATTCTCTGTGGTCAGCATTACCCAAATACCCAAACACCCAAACCTAAGACATCATAAGAATAGAAAACTACAGATCAATGTCTCTCATAAACATAGATGCAAAAATTCTCAACAAAATATTAATATTAGTAAAGGAAATTCAACAATGTAAACAAAGAATTATGCACCATGACCATTTGGGATTTATCCCAGGTGTACAAGGCTGATTCAACACTCAATAATCAATTAATGGAATCTATCACATCAACAGGCTAAAGAAAAAAAAAAGCAACAAAAAACCTAATCATACCAGTAGATGCTGAAGATGCACTTGACAGTGTCTAGCATACATTCATATTAAAAACTTTTAGTAAACTAGGTATAAAGGGGAACTTTCTCAATTTGAGAAAGAATACCTACCAAAAACCTACAGCTGACATTATACTTAATGGTGGGAAACTCAAAGCTTTTCTACTAAGATTAGGAACAAGGCAAGGATATCTTTAGTCATCACTTCTTTTCAACATAGTATTGGAAGTCGTAGCTAATGCAATAAGAAAAGAAAACTAAATGTATAGTAACAAATTGTGAAGGAAGAAATAAAACTGATTTTGTTCACAGATGATATCATCTATGTAGAAAATCCAAAAGAATCCACAAAAAATTCATGAAACTAATAAACGATTATAACAAAGTTACAGGAAACAAGGTTATTAAATAACATCTGAAAGTCAATCACTTTCCTATACACCAGTAATGAACAAATGGAGTTTGCAATTTAAAACACCATGTCATTTATATTCACATTCCCCCCCAATTAAATGTTTAGGTATAAATTTTTTTAAAAATTCTATAAAATCTATATGGGGAAAACTATAAAACTTTTCTTAAAAATATCAAAGAACTAAATAAATTGAGAGATATTCCATGTTCATGGATAGGAGTATTCAATATTTTCAAGATTTCAGTTCTTCCTAACTTAATCTATATATTGATCTTCATCCCAATCAAAATCCCAGCAAGTTATTTTGTGTATACTGACAAACTGATTCCTAAGTTTATGTAAAGAGGAAAAAGACCCAGAATAGCCAACACAATGTTGAAGAAAAGGAAAGTTGGAGTACTGATGCTGTCCAACTTCAAAACTTACTGTAAAGCTACTGTAATGAAGACAGTGTGATACTGGCTAAATAATAGATAAATGGGTTAATGGGATAGAACAGAAAGCCCAGAGATAGACCCACATAAAAATGGTCAACTGATCTTTGACAAAGGAGCAATGCAATGGAGCAATGATAGTCTTTTTAATAAATATTACTAGAATAACTGGATATCCACATGCAAAAAAGTGAATGTAGTCACAGACCTTATACCTTTCACAAAAATTAACTTAAAGTAGATCATAGACCTAAGTGTAAAATGCAAAACCACAAAACTTCTAGAAAATAATATAGGAGAAAAATCCATGTGACCTTATATAGGGTGATGACCTTTTGGATACAAAACTAAAGGTATGACCCATGAAAGAAAGAATAGACAAACTGGATTTTATTGAAATTAAATACTTCCATTCTGCAAAAGTAATGTCAAGAGAATGAGAAGACATGTCACAAACTGGGAGAAAATATTTGCAAAAGATATATCTGATAAAGAAATGTTATCCAGGCCAGATATGGTGGCTCACCACTGTCATCCCAGCACTTTGGGAGACTGAGACGGGAGGATTACTTGAGCCCAGGAGTTTGAGACCAACCTGGGCAACATAGTGAGACCTGTTTAGAAAAAAAAATTAGCTGAGCATGGTGGTAAGTGTCTGTAGTCCTACCTATTCAGGGAGCTGAGGTGGGAGGTTTGCTTGAACCCAGGAATTTGAGGTTACAGTGAGTTATGATCATGCTACTGCACTCCAGCCTGGGTGACAGAGTAAGACCCCGTCTCTTAAAAAAAAAAAAAAGGAACTGTTATCCAAAATAACAAAGAACTCCTCAAATTATTCAACAATAACAACTCATTTAAAAAATGAGCCAGGGAGCCAAAGACCTTACCATACACCTCACCAAAGAAGATATACAGATGGCAACTGATCATATGAAAAGATACTGATATCATATGTCATCAGGGAAATGAAAATTAAAATAACAATGAGATACTACTACACATCTATTAGAATTTCCAAAATCCAAAACACTGGCAACGCCAAATGCTGGCCAGGACATGGAGCAATAGGAACTTTCATTCATTGCTGGTGGGAATGCAAAATGGTTCGGCCGCAGTGGCCTAGTGTTTGCCTGTTACTTACAAAACTTAACATACTCTTACTGTACAATCCAGCAATCATGCTCTTCTGTATTTAACGAAAGGAGTTGAAAACTTATGCCCACACAAAAACCTGCATACGGGTGTTTATAGAAGCTTTATTTGTAATTGCCAAAACATAGAAGCATCTAAGATGTTCTTCTGTAGGTGAATGGATATATAATCTGTGGTCCATCCAGAAAATGAAATATTATCAGTGCTAAAAAGAAATGAGCTATCGAGTCCTAAATAGGCATGGAGGAATCTTAAACACCTATTACTAAGTGAAAAAAGCCAATCTGAAAAGGCTACAGACTGTATGATTCCAATTATATGATATTATGAAAAAGGCAAAACTATGATGAGATTAAAATCAATGTTTGCCAGGAGTTGACATGGACAGGAATGAATAGGCAGAGCAGAGAGGGATTTTAGGGAGTGAAAATACACTGTATGATACTGTAATGATGAATACGTGTCATTATACATTCGCCCAAACCTGTATAGTATACAACACCAAGAGTAACCTAAGGTGACTATGGGCTTTGGGTGATTATGATGTTTCAATGTAGGTTCATAAGTTGTAGTCAGTGTACCACTCTGGATGAGGGTAGGGAGGATGTTGATAATGGGGGAGGCTACTGATGTTTGGGGGCAGGAGGTATATGGGAAATCTCTGCACCTTCCTATCAATTTTGCTGTGAACTTACTAAAACTGCTCTAAAAAAATAGACTTTAAAAAAAGGAACATTTTCTGGGCATCACAAGGGCTTCTTTTTGTGAAGTGGTTTGAATATTTTAGATACAAGGGCTTTGTTATTTAATAAAGTTCCAGTAGAATGCATTGATCAATAGATTACCAATGCTTTGCTCATTAGATTTCTGAACAACTAAAGCCCCTCTGAATGGATTCACTCAATACAGACATTTGATCTGCCCTTTCTAACCCTTGATAATACTCCAAGGTTTTGCTGCTACGTGTGAGAACCCAAGATAAGCCTCAAACTTGGATTCTCTCTGAAGGTATAATGAGCTACCACCCCAGCCATTTGGCACATCACCCATGTTATTTTAGAAAAAAAAAAATGCCTTTCAGTGGAATGAGATTATTTTACTTTAGCAGTTTTCTATGTTATAAAGTTTAATTACAAGTTTAAATGAACAGAAGTAAATTTGTGCCCATATGGCATTAAAGTATGTTAACTTTAGGGGAGAGAAATAATATGAATAATGCTTAGAGATGTTTTTCTGTGCCAGAAACAAAAGCATAACATTCTTAAAATTGTATTTGCACTGAAATGTACCTGTCTAAGAAAAGAATAATATGTTTTATGCTATTTTTTTTTCTTTTCTTGGATCATGGTCAGTTCTAAAAGTAGAATGAGATTTATAGCCTAGTAATGGTTTTATACACATCACAGTAACTGGGCAAATAATTGATTATGAATTTCCTACATGTCTATTGATGTCATTAAACACAAGCATATTGTATTTCAGAATCATTTAGTCATCCTCACTGTTACTGACAGTTGGTGCATTAGTTCATGTTAAATGGAATATCTCTTTAAACTATTCTTGGCATTTCCTAGATTAGATGAATTATGAATTTGATTATTAAAATTAACCTTTTATGTTCATCTGGTATGTTGTTCTGAGCCAATGTCCTTTTGTACTAAACCTTTACTATCTTTCTTTGCTCTGGAAAAAAATTCTTTATTCAAGTAGATATTTAATGCAAAGTATATTTTGCATGAAATGTAGTTTGTAATATATGTAGTTTGTTTTTACATACAAATATTTTACAAATATATCTTGCATGAGCCAAAAGAAGGATGGATATATTCTAAGTTTGTACATCTTTTTATTTCCTTCTTTGATTTGGAAATAATGGAAGTCAAAATTAGGCTAAATTCTACTACCACCTATAAAGATAAACTATTTGACTTCCAAAGTATATGCTATTTGATACTCCCTATACTCCACATCTCAGTATTCTCTAGGTTTTAAGAACATTTTGTTAAATTAAAGGGAAAAGATTCTGAAAAATCATGTTTGGCTATTATGTCATGGGCAGATGGGCCTTCTCATTACGTTCTTTATTTTATTCCTCTTCATGAATTTGTCAGTTTCTTTCCGATTTTTACAGGAGAGACTGCACAAATTGTTCCTTGAACCTCTTTTTCCTTTGTGGATATGCTCGTGCATCCACACATATTCATATTCATATGTGTGTATGCATATACAGACACATACATATTGGGAATCTTTTGGGCATTTGATCAGAGTAGTGGGATTCTGGTTATTCTGTAGTATGATAAAGAATTTAGAAAGAATTCTGGAAGTTAATTTATTCAAAATGAGTATTTGGATGTCAATATAACAATATTCAAAGTTGGATAAAATGCTTTAACAAAAACTAGTATAAGTCATTGACTGTAAGTTGATTTTTAAATGTTTTATAGTGCAAAAAGTTGTGTTCGGCATATTTTTACAGACGACATAATTTGAGACAGAGGATAATTGATTATATTAGGTTATCAGATCTTGAATTGGGAAGTCATATCTTTCAAAAGCATTTGAACTCCTTTTTATAGGAGTAACTTTTTCCAGGAATTACAGCAAGGAGGGAAGACCAGTTTGTGAAAATGTTTACAGGTATTAGGTTTCAGAAACCTAAGATCAAATGTGGTTTTTGATTAATAAGTATGTAGACTATATTTTGTTCGTGTATAATTTCTAGCTTTGCCTGGGGTCCTGAAATATCTTAATGAATACAGAATAACTAGTTGAAGCTATACTGGGGTTCCTGGAAAAGGTATTCAATATTCATCTGTATTCTTTCCATCCAGCTCCTAGAACAATTACCTTAGTGCTGTGTTAATGTTACAATCAACTGTGGGTCACAGCCAGTGCACAGATGAAATATTTGCTTGTTAAAACCTAGTTTGGCTGAGCTAGACATCTTTTGGAGCCTGACAACAAATTGCTCAAACAACTTATGTTTAGTGATGGTGATTTGGTAGAAATATTAAAGAAAATTATAGCATATTGACAATTGGGAAGTAAAAACAGCTGGCAGATTCACCTGGCACACAGAAAGTAGAGGTGAAAATTTTTGTCAAGAATTATGTAGTGTCTGAGGTAATGAGCTTTCTGATTTATTTGTTTACTTTTAATTACCTGTCTCCTGAGAGCAGATGCCTGTCTGTCTATTCTGTTCTGTAGCCACCGTGTCTGGATCAATGGCTACTGTATACCAGCTTCTCAATAAATATTTGTTGATTGAGCCAACTACCTGGCAGAGAGCAAGAATTAGGCTTCACATTGACCAATGCCATATTCATTATTGTAATCAGAGTAGAAGACTTAAGGTAGAGGATTAAGAATTATTTTTGTTTTGCTTTCAAACAAGGCATTACTAAGTATTCCAGAGATCATAATTGTAGCAAATAACTACGAACTTATGTTTTTGTAAATGAGGAACATTTTTAAGGTATCATTTGAACAAAAAGATTAGTGAAATGGAAATATCTAAATTTAGGGTAGTAGTTTCTTTTTAGTGACTTAAGGTAGTGTGTAACGTTGGAAGTCAATGGTTGTAACTACTTCATCTTTACAGAAAAGTTGAATTGCCTGAATTCGGGATGATCTTTGAGTATTGTAGGGAGTGAGTGCAAGAATTCTGACTTGAATTTGTGAACCAGTGAAGGTTTATTCTGGACACTTCAGTGCACTGAGCAATCCCACAAAACAGTCAAACACTCCAGCCATTTGCATTCTCACACAAAGGCAGTAGACAATGTACTGCCCATAAGTTTGAAAAGGCGCTTGTCTGTTCTAATGATTTCATAAAGATATTTGTCCATATTTACTGCATGATTTTCAAAAGGCAATGTTTGTCTATAGAGAAACAGTTATTATTTTATTGTTTATATAGACAAAAACCTGTTTAATGCCTAGATAGTGTATGTATGGATGTGTGTGCGTGTGTGTGTGTGTGTGTGTGCGTGCGTGTGTATGTGTGTATGTAGGTAGACATAGATACAGGCATATAGATAATATATATTATTTGATCAAACCTTTCCAGTCTTTCCTAAGTAGTGATAGTTTCTGAATAGTTTCAAAAGTAATGTCGGCTGACAATCTTGGCAAATAAAAAATATTCTTGTAGTCAGCAGAGAAGAGACTTCGTCACCACGCATTTGATCATCTTCAAGTTCTTTTTTTTTTTTTTTTTTTGAGACAGAGTCTCACTCTCTTGCCTGGGGCGAGTGCCGTGGCGTCAGCCTAGCTCACAGCAACCTCAAACTCCTGGGCTCGAGCAATCCTACTGTCTCAGCCTTCCGAGCAGCCGGGACTACAGGCATGCGCCACCATGCCCAGCTAATTTTTTCTATATATATTTTTACCTGTCCGATTAATTTCTTTCTATTTTTGGTAGAGACGGTGTCTCGCTCTTGCTCAGGCTGGTCTCGAACTCCTGAGCTCAGAACGATCCGCCCGCCTCGGCCTCCCAGAGTGCTAGGATTACAGGCGTGAGCCACCGCGCCCAGCCATCTTCAAGTTCTACGCTTCTATTTAGGGAAAAGGATTTGGAAGAGAATGAAGAAGGGGCCCTAGCTTCTGTGACTTCCTCTCCAAATCACTACATACCCAATACGGTACTTCTCCAGAAATTTATTTTAGTGTCAGGAAGTTTTCTTTTGTGTTTGTGATGATTTGGGACAGGGCTATGAAGTTTTATTTATTTATAAATTTCTTTTTATTACTACTTATTTCTTATTGTGGGAAGAACACTTAACATGAAATCTACCCTCTTGATAAATTTTCAAGTGCATAATATAGTATTGTTATCTATAGGTGCAATGTTATACAGCAGTTCATCTTATGTAACTGAAACTACACTTGACCCTTGAAGAACCACAGGGGTTGGGGCGCTGACCCCTTGTGTAGTTGAAAATCCACCTGTAACTGTTGACTCCCTCAAAACTTAACTACTAATAGCCTGCTGTTAACTGGAAGCCTTACTGATAGCATAAACAGTTGTTTAACCTGTATTTTATGTTACGTATATTAAATGCTGTATTCTTACAATAAAGTAAGCTAGAGAAAAGAAAATGTTATTAAGAAAATAATAAGGAAAATACTTTTACAGTATTGTTCTACATTTATTGATGCCATAAGTTTATATTATCTGTTTACAAGATGAATCATCTGTTTGAAATGGTGGGCAACTGCAGCTGTAGACCTCAATCTATAGTACTTATCAAGCAATTCAACTTTTTCTTGTAATGTCATGACTTTTCTCTGCTTCTTGGGAGCATTTTCAGCATCACTAGTGGCACTAGTGTTATTCAAGGTTTACTGTATTGCACTAAACATGATGAAAAATATGCGAGAACCTAGAGGGATCACTTTTTACTGAGATACGAAATTTACTGGAGGGACAGACTGCTCACTCAGAGACGATTAGCATCAGATGACGTTTTAAGCAGGTACTCCCAGCACTCGAACTCACTGCAGTAGCAACAGGAGGTGGCTACAAATCATTATGGTAGTGCAGTACGTACTACAGTGAATTTTATGAACTTATGATTTAATACTGCATCTTTACGTTTGTTTACATTTCTCTGGACTGTGAATAGCAGCATGTACGGTCTGTAAGTATATGTATAAGTTTTGATAAATTTTAACTTTTTATAGTATATTTGCTCATATTTTGTGATAATAATGATAAAAGAGGCGAGTAGCTACATATATTGTATGCATTCATGATATCCCTAACTTTTTCTTTCTTTATTTTTTATTTTTTTGCTATTTCTAGGCCATAAGGTTCATCTGTGAGTTTTTTCAGATTGTCTTCAGATCTCTAAAAAATTTTTCCAATATATTTATTGAAACAAATTGATGTATAAGTGGACCCACACAATTCAAACCTGTGTTGTTCAAGGGTCCACTGTGTATACCTGTTGAATAGCAGTTTCCCATTTTCTTCTCCCTATGCCCCGTGACAGCCACCATTTTAATCTCTGTTTCTGTGAGTTTGACATTTTAGATTCCTCATGTAAATGGAATTATATAGTATTTGTTCTTCTCTGACTGGCTTGTTTCACTTAGCATAATGGCCTTTAGGTTCATCCGTGTCGTCACATATGGCAGGATTCCCTTCTTTTTTAAGGCTGAATAAAATTCTATTGTATGTATATACCACATTTATTTTTAATCCATTTAACCAATTGATGGATTTAGATTCTCTCCAAATCTTGGCTATTGTGAATAATGCTGCAGTGAACATAGAAGTGCAGATATCTCTTTGAGATTCTGATTTCAATTCCTTTGGATATACACTCAGGGATTCCTGGATTGTATGGTAGTTGTACTTTTAATTTTTTTTGAGGAACCGCCATACTGTTTTTCATGGTGGCTGCACCAGTTTTCCATTCCCACCAACAGTGTACAAGAGTTCTAATTGCTGAAATTACTTTGATTGTCATTCAGTGATATGCTCTTGGTGTAGATATATGCAATATGCCTCTGCCTCAGATGCCCATGTTTATTTTCTTATAATCCTTTCCACATTATAAAAGCAATTTATTGATTTAAAAAGACTTACACTTAAAATCCAATTTTCTTTTTTGAAACTTTTTTATATTCATTATCTTATCTGATTCTTACAGGTCTACATGGTCAGTTTCTTCTTAGAGTTGTTACTGAAAATTCTCTAACAAGTCATTGTATATTTTGTACATTTTCATTTGACCTTTGTTATCCAAATTAGTCTCTGAAAAGTTTGTAAGTCATCTATTTACATTGCAAAGGAAATTCCTCATTTGGAAGTTCTTATTTTATAAAACAGCACTATAATTCATAAGTTTTGAAGATATACTTCTACTACCATCATTTATATCAGTTTGTTTATAGGGTTGAGCAAAAGATTTTATAGTAGATGGCATGAATTTTTTACTTTGAGTCCACAGTGCAAGAGAACAACAAAAATGTGTGGGGAATTCTGTTATGAGCTGGCACGTCTGTGGGTTTAATTTGAATTCACTGAAGAGAGTGGACTTTGTAGATTCAAGTTAATGAGCCATTTCTCTTAAAGTAGTCTGTCACTATGGGATTGCATACAGTTAGAACTGACAGTTGGAAACGTGCTGAGATAGGGAAACTAAAAAACAGCTGTCTCTTTGGGCAAATGGTACCAGCTGGTGAGGCTCTCCAAAGCAAAATATTTTATATAATAAAATAGCTTTCAGATATCACTGAAGTTACATATTATATATTTAAGGTTAATTTTTTTGTTTGTTTGCTTTTATTGAACCAAAATACTAAGATATAAAATGGCAGGTACATTTTTTTCAGTTTAAAAAGTCTTCTGTTTTATTGACAGGTAATCCCCTTAGCGTGTGTTCATTAAACTAATACATAAGCCTTCAGAGTTTACTTTTATAAATTATGTGGAGATCACTGAAAAGATGTTTTTGTTTCTCGTATGGATTTTAGAAATAGAGACAATGTTTTTCCTGTTAGGTCTTTCCTGGAATGAAATCTATTTTTTAAATATCTTGAATTATATTAGAAATGAATAGTTTATATTATGTTTCTAACTTATACTTCGAGAAAAGATTTATATCTCTGAATCTCAATTTAAATTTTATGATTCCCATTCTTTTGATATTGTCAGATCTAAGTGATAAAAATTTTATATTTTATCTAAATAAGATTCTATTTCTTTTTTTGGCAGAATGGAATTTATTGAATTTCTGGAATGCCAATATTCTGAGGTACTTTAATTTTTGTACGTGGAGAAACTATATAATTAATGTTTGTGCAAAAAGAAATATGCAAAGGGCTGGTCCATATTATACCTTTCAGCAGAAGTTTATCTCTTACTCATAAGAAAAATCTTAGCTAACGGTGATGAATCAAACTAAATGTATTACATATTTGTTTTTAATCCATTTAGTCTTCTGTATTGCCTTATTAGCTATATCTCTTAATTTTACTTAACTAATGGTTGCTAGGGGGTTTACAATATGCATGTTTAACTTGCCACAGTTTATCTGCAAATAAAATCATACCACTTCACATATAATGCGAGAGCCTCATAACATTGTATTTCTACTTCTCTGTGTATCTGGATTTCCATCTGGAATCATTTTCTTTAGCTTAAAGAACTTTCTATAATATTTCTCATACCAGTCAGCTGGCAATTAATTTTATTGGCTTTTCTTTATCTGGAAAGGTCTTTATTTGCTTCATATTTGAAGGATATTTTCAATGTATGTAGAATTCCAGGTGATGGGATATTTTTTTTTTCTTGGATCACTGTTAATGTGCTGCCTTATTTTCTTCTGGCTTGTATTCTTTCTATTGGGGAGTGGTATTTCATACCTTTGTTTTCCTCTATGTAACGTGTTGTTTTTCTATGTCTGCTTTTAAGATTTTTTTTTTTAATATCTGGTTTTCAGCGGTTTGATTATGAATGTGCCTTAGAGTTCCTTTCTTCATGGATTTCTGCTTGTTGAACTTCTTGGATCTGTGGGTTTATAGTTTTTATCAAATCTGGAAAATGATCTGCCCTTATTTCTTCAAATATTTCTTCTCTTCCCCCATACATACTTTCTATACTCTAATTGTATGTATGCTAAACTGCCTGTCATTGTCCGACAGGTAACTGAGGCACTGTTAATTTTTTCAATCTTTTCTGTCTTTTGAGTAGCTTTTATTTCTATATTTTCATGTTCACTTATCTATTCTTCTGCAGTATATAATCTGCTGTTACATTGATCCGTTGTATTTCTTATTTCAGATATTTTTTTCAGTTCTAGCAGTTCCAGTTCTTTTTTTTATCCATTTTTTTCTCATCATCTTTGTATTTTCCTTTATGTCATTGAACACTTTTATACTGGCTGGCTTAATGTCCTTGTCTCCTAATTTCATCATCTCTATCATTTCCAGGTCTGTTTTTATAGACCCAATTTTTTTTTTTTTCTGGTTATGGATCACATTTTTCTGTTTCTGGGAATGTCTCCAGTAATTTGTATTGGATGGTGGACATTGTAAATATTATGTTGGGGATTGTCTGTATATTGTTGTCTCCCTTTAGAAAATGTTGACCTTTATTTTGGTACCAGTTAAATTTCTTATGGAGCAGCTTGATCATTTGGGGATTTGTTTTTAAGCTTTGCTAAGGTGGATCTGGAGTAACTATTACTCTAGGGTTAGTTCAGCTCTCTTATGAGGTGTGACCTGGGGTCACTACTGAATACCCTGAGTATTCAGTGAGACTTTTATACTCTGGATGATTAGAACTCAAATGTTTCCTAGCCCTATATGAGCTCTGGAATTGTTAATATAACCTTTCCAGTAGTTTTTTCCCTAGTAATTTTCATCTAGCCTTGTATATGCACCTTATTGTACCTTATGCTTACACAGCTTAGTATTCATCCAAAGACTTAAAGGAACTATTCTGTAAGGTTTCTAGAGTTACTTTTCTGCATAACTCCCTTTTCTCTGGTATCCTGCCCTACAAATTCCAGCTGCCTCAGTTTCCCTGAACTCCATTCTCTCCTTAACCTAGTAAGGCCACAGTATTCTGTTTGGGCTCTTCTTCCTTGGGCCACAGTCCAGAAATTGTCTCCAGGAAGAAAGCTAAGGTAATTATGGGGCTCACCTTCTTCGTTTTCCTTCTCACAAAGGTTATAGATCTATACTTCCTGTTTTCCCCTATCCGAAACAATTTAATACATTTTATACAGTTGTCTAGTTCTTTGTAATAGGAGGCATATCTAAATGTCCAAAGACTAGTAAATCCTCTGTGGCTGTGAGCTGAAATCTAACTGACTTTATTGTGTCTTTTTTTTTTTTTTACTTGTAGGAGAAACAGGAAGATTGGAGAATACTGTTTTCGTCTCCCCTGTTCCCACCTCAATGCCATGGTTATAAAAGAGAGTATCTCTTAAGATAACCTGTCTTTCTTAGAATAGTAGTTCCCAGTAGAATCCACAGTATTGTGTTCAATAGAATTGTCCTTTTCTGTAGCTCAAGAAAGACTTTTCTTGTTAAATTGTTAAACTCTACATGTGGAAAGGTAAAAGGAGAGTGGTGAAAATAGTATCATTTTATTTCTGCTATCATCGTGGGAATAATTGTCTTCTTTTGAAAAATATGAAGAGGCATAGTGTTAATTTATAATGTAGTTGCTGATATTATCTCAGTCTCACAAATTACTTTAAGCTTTCAGATGGCATAGCAAAGGCTACTCTGAGACAGATGGTAAAATTTAATCAGTCTACCTGGTGTTTTCCCTCCTAATCACAGTGTGGTCCTGTTCTTTATGTGAGTATTTTTTTCTTACATAGGGTGCATCATTTATAGGAAATTTATTGTTTGCATGTACGATGTCTGATTTATAGCTTTTCCTTTTTCTGGCTTAATTGTATTTATTACTAAAGTTTTTCTTTTCATCTATTAGTCTACCTTAGATGTATGAACTATAATGTTTCCTTGAGTATGCTAACAAAGATCAGCACAAAGTCATTCCAACATGACTATTTACCTTTGAGATCATTTTTTACAGATATTTAATAGAGTGAGAAGGAAAGAGGTAAAGATCCTGAAAAGCTTAGTGGGATTCCCTACCTAGAGGCCTGACATACGTATTGTATGGAATGCCTGAGTTCAGGAACCATGGAATCTTCATTCTTGGTTTTGAAACATGAATGTCGATATTATTAATAGAAATAGAAAAAATTTGGCTCTGTTGTTTCATGTCAAATCATCTGAATATACCCAATATTAAAACTAAAATTAAATAAATTCATATTGTCAGGAAATGGATCTAGAGCAGTACTTTTTATAGTGTGCATCACAGGAAAGATGTGGATCAGACCATTTTTCCCTTTTGGTTCAGGACAAAGAATACTGTGGAAAGGATCTGTAGGCTACAGGTAGTGTGGTTTAAGATGGGATTCTTAAATGGGGATTGGGATGATAGGATTTGGGGAGCAGGGTCCCTGTGAATTTAGCTTACATGGGATAAAAATCGCATCTTTATTTTTACTAACCTCTAACCTAAATGTCTTATAAATATGGGCATAAAAATAGTAGTTTTAGTAGTCTTGTGACTTTGGCACAGATAGAAATCACGTATGTTTCCATATGATATAATAGTTCTAGATCTATGAAAAATGCATTAATAAAAAAGAAAATACATTACAATATATCACAAATTTGGTATTTTAAGAATTTTATACAACTTTATTCCAATAAAATTGCTTTCCTTTGCAGTTCTATATTTTATTTGTGTTTTAAAAATGTTATTCTGAGAAGAGTCTGTTGACTTCGTCAGTCATCCAAAAGGGATATGGCTCACAAATTAAGAATGCCTGGTTTAGGCAACTAAAATTACTCTCTTTCTATAATATTTTACCTGCCACAGAGACTTAGACAACCTTAAACATCCTCTTTTGTTTCTGTTCTTGTCTACTACTATTAGGTTACTAATAACCCTTTAATTTCAGTTTTGCATTCCATTCTCCCTCAGCATTCTTATTTATTAAAAGGCTTTGTAACATAGGAGAAATAATATATTATGCAAGTTCAGGAAGTAGATTCTAGGCTCCAGGGCTGGCGGATTGCCCAGGTTTGACTCCAAACTCCATGACTTACTTAGCTGTGTGGCCATGGGTGAGTTATATTTATACAATCTTTCCAATGCCAACGGTCCTTAGGAGGACCTTTACTTTATGGAGTTGTTGTAAAGATTAAATGAGTGGAGATTTATTAAAGCAACTTATGTCATTATGAGTACTATGCAAATGTTTTCTGTTATTATTACTATTTATTCAGAAAACATTTGACTGCCATTGCATGGGCTAGTAGACATTCAGTCCAAGACATATATATATAGAGAGAGGCTACTCTTTAAAAAGCCTAAAGTCTAATGTCAAAAACAGATCTTGGAAAAGGCATTACTAATGATCTAAGTGTTAGGAAGGAATAATGCAAGATTCTTAGCTATGTCTTGAGGATAGATTGGGGGCCAGGCAAGGAAGATGTTAAAACTGAATAAGAAAAAAGTGGGAGAAGCATTCAAAGCAAAGCAACATCATTCGCAAAGGCTCTGGGGTGAAAAGATCCTGATACATCTGAAAATTTAAAAGAAAGCCAGTGTGGCTACAAACAGAGAACAAGGAGAGTGGCATAAGATTAAACTTGGGAAGCAGGGACCAGATCTGGTAGAGCCTCATAGGATTTAAGAATTTGGGTCATTATCTGAGGAGCACTGAGAAGCTAGAGATTTGCATTTTTAAAGGAACAATACATCTGATGAGAGGAGATTGGATTTGAAGGACAGCATGTTAGATATAGCAAGATATGTTAGGAAGCTACAGAAACAATTCAAGGAAGAGACATGAGGAGACATGTCTACAGTGGTGATAGTAGACATGGGGAGTTACAGAGATATTCCAATATTAGCTTGAGAGACTTGATTGAGTATAAGAAGAAGATAAAGGAAGAAGAGTCAAGACACTTTGGCTTCTGGCTTGAGCAGTTAGATGGATGGTAGTGCCGTTTATGGAGCTGATGAACATAATAGAAGAGGAATAGCCTTGGACATATATAGATGAATTCAGTTTGAACATATTTAGGTTCCTCAATAAATGTCTGAACATTTAAGGTGCATGTGAAATCACTAGAAGAAGATACCAGTAGTTAGTTGGATACATTCTCAAGTCTGGTGCTCTGCTGAGTTATTTAAAAATCTGGTTATTGGGAAGAAAGGAAGGGATGGAATATGGGCTCTTTAGAGCAGGTAAGAGGAAAATGTGAGAACAAGTGATCTCAAGCTCATCTAAATGGAGAACAGCTGGAGATGTTGAGTAGCACCTTAGAGAATGCTAATGGAAAGTTGGAGGAATGATTTTATTTCAAAGGTATGCTGAAAAAGCAGTTACTTCAAAAGATATTTTAAAAGTTTAGAGTGTACCCATGGAGAATGAAATATAACAGATTTTAAGGGGAAAAGTAGGGTCTAGATGGAGATAATTTTAGTCAAATTTAAGATATAATTCTAACTTAAGAGGATATGTATCCAGGGTAAATGTGCTTTGGTTCTAATTAGACAGCTCATTGCAATTCATAGCGTAGTCTCTTTAATGTAAAGATGCTGGAGTAGCCCTTTTAGGTTTAGCCAAACTGACATTATTGAATAATATTAAACCTTAATTATTAAGAACTTTTACGTTTCGTTTCTTCCTCTTTTCTTCCCTTGGTCCCTCACTTCCTTCATCTCTCCTTCCCTCTCTTCCACTCTCTCTTCCTCCATCCTCTCCTAGGAGGTAGCTAGGATGAAAGGTAGAGTTTGGATAAATAGGACATTAATAGGGAAGAATGTTCTTTTTTAAGTAGTTAGGTAACCTACAGGGTGAATCTTTATTTTAAATTATTCTAAATCCCAAGATCATAATTTTGCATGCATTTAATTTTAATAGGATTCAGTAAACAATACTTGAGGTTATATATGTTTTTCTCAGTGAGTATTTTTGAGAAGCATTAAATATTTTAAAAATTTATTGATTAAGTCATCGTAGATCCACACAATGGAATGCTATGGCTAGTAAAAACGAATGAAGGGGAGGTATTTATTAATCGGAAGGCAGATCACCAAGATAAATTTTTAGGTGATACAGTAACACAGGGTATTTTGTATACTGTAAGAAAGAAAGTATAATAAAAATACTTTGTGCAACACAGCATGTTACATATATTGTCTTCTTTAAGAAAGAAGAGAAAAAATTAATTTTATATAATTATATTCACTCAGAGAAATACTGGAAGGATGTATATGAAACTAATAGTAAAATTAGCTACAGGAGACACAGTTAGGGGAACACAATGGAGGATAGGGATGAAAGTGAAAGACTTCTCAACGTATATCATGTTATATTGTTTTTATGTTTAAATCATGGATTTGTTTTCAATACAAAATTGCTTATTAAAAGATTGTTTTTCTTATAGTTCTTTGTAAACTTTGAAGTTCCACGTGTCTGCAAATACTGCTAATTAATTTTTTTCATTCATTGTTCATGTATTATGGTTGATACTATATAAACAGGATATAATTCGTGTTTTTAAGGTGTTTATATTATAATTCAGTAGGCAAATGAGTGTGTGAGATGATCATGATGGAATGATAAATGTCGTAAGAAAGGGACAGAATTCTTTGGCAAAATCAGTGAAAATTTCAGGTAGGATGTAGCATTTGAGTTGAGTTTTAGGGAACTGAAGAAATGGAGGAAGTTAAGAGAACATTAGGTAGGGATAAACATTGGCACAAGCAGCAAACTATAGGATTTATTTCAGTAGTCTTGATTTTTGACATGCAATAATGGGTGAAAAATACCCCCACGTATACTTACAGTCTTGTAACATTTCAAGAAATTAAAATATTTTGATAAAAGCAGATTATTATTACCCTGTTAGTCATCTGCCACATTTTTATTGAAATAACTTGTGGAAAAAGGTGCAATGTCAGTAGTATCTGAACTGGATATATGGATAGTTAGAGAAATTTTAAGATAACTTTTTGTTTTGATATATTTTCACACTTTTAGGAGCTATATATATATATGACATATAACTTGTTTAATCTTTTTCTCAAACATTTGAGAGTACTTTGGAAACATTATGTCCCTTTACCACTAATACCTGGTATGTATTTCTTATGTACAAGGACATTTTCTTTATAACTATAGTATAATAATCAGAATCAGGAAACTTTACATTGATACAATATTATTAATCTGTAGACCATGTTTAAATTTTGCTACTTGCCACATAATATACTTAATAGATAATATTCCTTAAGTCCATGATCAAATCTAAGTTTGTACATTGCATTTAGTTGTTATGTCTTTTTATTCTCCTTTATTCTGAAAGTATTCTTTATCCTGTCTTTATCTTTCTTGACCTTGACATCTTTTCAGAAGTACAGAACATTTGTAGAGTAGCACTCAATTTGAATTTGTCCTATGTTTTCCCATGATTAGATTCAAGTTATGCATTTTTGGCAGAAGTACTTTGAATGTGATTTTTTTTTTATTTCAGCATATTATGGGAGTACAGATGATTAGGTTATGTATGATGCTCTTGCCCCCCCCACCCAAGTCTGAGCTTCAAGCGTGCCCGTCTCTCAGATGGTGCACATTGCACTCTTTGTGCATGCATATATCTGTCCCCTCCTCCCCTCCCCCCTCCCCCCTGCCCGACATCCAATAGATGTTATTCTTATATGTACACTTATGTGTTGATCAGTTAATACCAATTTGATGGTGAGTACATGTGGTGTTTGTTTTTCCATTCTTGGGATACTTCACTTAGTAGAATGCATTCCAGCTCTATCCAGGAGTATACAAGAGGTGCCATATCACCATTGTTTCTTAAAGCTGAATAGTACTCCATGGTATACATATACCACATTTTATTAATCCACTCATGTATTGATGGACACTTGAGTTGTTTCCACGTCTTTGCAATTGTGAATTGTACTGCTATAAACATTTGGGTGCAGGTGTCTTTCTTATAGAGTATCATTTGTTCTTTTAGGTAGATGCCCAGTAATGGGATTGCTGGATCGAATGGTACTTCTAATTGTATCTCTTTAAGGTATCTCCATATTGCTTTCCACAGAGGTTGCACTAGTTTGCAGTCCCACCAGCAGTGTATGAGTGTTCCTATCTCTCCGCATCCATGCCAACATTTATTGTTTTGGGACTTTTTGATAAAGGCCAGTCTCACTGGAGA